>JAAAKQ030076328.1:0-15230 GCA_010016005.3 Zanna intricata | reverse complement strand
ACTTTTTGCTTGTGGTTTCGCATTTCATCTATCCCCATAAACAGTAATCTAAGATTAGTTTAATTTAGACCAACCCACCAGGTTAGTCTAATCTCTCCACTGCAGGTCACCACTAAGATTAGTCTAATCTAGACCAACCCGCCAGGTTAGTGTAATCTGTCCACTGAGGTTCACCACTAAGATTAATTTAATCTAGACCAACCCACCAGTTTGGTCTAGTGGTAAACTCATCACAAAACAGCTAATTTCGAAGTGAAGAGTCCCAAGATTCAAATCCTAATAAATTCAGTTACTTTTATACGGATTTGCCTACTAGATCAAGGATACCGGTGTTGTTTGGTGGTTGGGTTTCAATTAACCACACTTCACCGGAATGGTCAACCTGAGACTGTATGAGACTACACTTCATTTACATTCATATATATCATCCTCATTCATCTTATGAAGTAATGCCTAATGGTAGTTCCGAAGGCTAAAAAGAAAAATTCTTCATATAAAAATTGTCTTATTTCATTCGAGAAATGTGTTAGTGTTCAATTAAAGTTGGTAGTACATTTCAATTAATTTCACCAATGAAAAATTTTCAAGCACTGTAAGAAATTTATTGTTTAAAAATTCCAGATAATTTCTCCCCATGACACGTTCTTGTAGTATGAAAGGGATTATTAATTACAGCTGTTTTTAATTTTTACAGCTGTAAAATTTTTTTGTTAAGTTTTATTTTTAATAACTAGAGTTTTTTTTTTATAGAAATTATTACATAATTTTTATTCAGAATTAAATTCTTTACAATTTTTTATAAATCAAATTTATGCATTAATTAGTTATTTAATGAATTTATTGTATTTTAAACCTAAAAAATGTGTTTTTAATCACCGAAAATTTTATTTTTTTGTTGATATTTCAAAAACTTTGATAGATACAACTTCGGAACCAATTTTATTCGATTTTTCAGATCAAAAACCACAAGAAACCATCAAGTATATCCTATATATAATATCTTAAAAATCTTTATTATTTCCTCTTTTCACTTGGAGAATTAAAATCTGGTCAAAATTTTTCACTAGTCGTAACTCAATAATAAAATATTTTTGGATGTTTGTTTGCATGAACATTTTTTCTTATTTTAAGCACTAGAATCAAATTCCAAATTATTTCCTTTTCTTCCTGAATCATTTCATATATAAACATTGGTAGAGGGGTGCGGTAAGGATGTTGCATGTCATCGACTCTGTTCAACTATTACCTGAAAGCAATAATTGAAAAGAGTCTAACTGTTAATAAGGGTGTAAATATTGGAGGAAGGAGTTTAGAGTGCATTAGGTTTGCTGATGAATGGCAATGTTGGCAGAGAGAGTGTACATGATGAATGAAATGTTGAGGAGAATAAATCAAACCTACGAGGAGTATGGGATGAAGATAAATATAAAGAAGACAAAAAGCATGATAATTAGTAAATCAACCAAATGGGCAACAATTAGAATTGGGAGAAATAAAATTGAACAAGAGCCATCCTTCAAGTACCTGGGGTGCATCATTAAGGATAATATGAAATATAATGATATGGAACACTACTGCTACTGGGAGAACTAAAATCTGGTCTAAATTTTTCACTAAACATAACTCAATTATAAAACCTTTTTAGATGTATGTTTGCATGAACATTTTTTCTTACTTTAAGCTCTAGAATCAGATCCTAAATAATTTTCTTTTCTTCCTGAATCACTTCATACAAAAACATTAGTATTTTCCATTACATCTGTGCATTTTAATATTGATGAATGAATATGCATGCAAACATACATAAACTTAATTTACAAGTATATGAAATAGTTATAAAAACAGATTTTCTTTTTTGTTAATAACTTCATTTTTTAAATAAATAAAATTTTAATAATATTTCATATTAACAATACAACACTCTAATAATAAAAATACTATACAAATTTTATTTTTATTTTATTATAATTTATTTATCTTCGTATTTTTCTAGATAACAATGAATAATAATTGTGATTTTTGTTGTTAAAAAAATCTTTTGTCAAGTTTTGAGAATATTTATTTTTAATTGTTTTAATTCTTATACAATATAACAAAAGATATGTGTAATCAATTCTAAACACAATAAATTTAAAAAAATATTATATTTCTTTGTTTTCCCAGTTAACAATGCAGTTGTTTTTAGTAATATTTTTAATAATAACAAAATTATACATATATAAGATTGAAATTCTTATATAGAATTTCAATCTGTATAAGATTGAATTGAAACTTATTAATTTCCTTGGCGGCCTTCTATCATAAATTATTGCTTTAGTTTTGGTCGATACAAAAAAGGACACCAATCCAGTTAACTTAGAAAAAACGTTTTTAATATTGTAAATAGCATGAATCCAGATGCTATAGTTTATACAGATTTTATATACCCTGATTTTGGCTCTATTTTTCACAGAAAAACACTCCACATTCAACAATTTACAAGTTTATTAAAATATTATACAAAAAATTAGCATTCAGTTGTATTAGGTAAGAGTTTTACCTGTTGTGTTCATTTATACTGAGTATTGTTGTCTTTAAAAAAAAAAAAATTACTATTTCAGCTGTATAATCTGTACTCTGTAATTTTTGAGGAAGTCACAAGTTTTCTATAATTATCTGCTTTATGGTTTTCCAAGAAGGAATTTAGCCCTTTTAAAATTATTTTCATACAGCAATCTCAACTTCATTCAGAGAAGATATTATTCATTAATGTTTTTATTTGTAATCCAAAAAATACCTTTATATCAATTATATTTGGAATAACATAAAACTGGAATCCTGTTAATTTTGAACCACTGCTTTAAAAAGATTTTTCATCAAGTCTAGTAATATGTATTAGTAAAAAGAAAAAACTTTTTAAAGCTTACTGGTGCCTTACATTCTCCATTTTTCTCTACCACAAATCAGTGCCTCTTTAGCCAATGCTTTTTTATGAAATAATTTTTTCCTATCCCAGCTGATCTAGACACAGATGGAGCAACAAAATTTACTGTACCCAATAAACGATCAAGAAAAACTACAATCACTTTTAGATCTCTCCAAACATGCCATGAACATTTGTTTCACTGAATACTGTTAAATATTAGTTTCACATTTTCATATAATTGCTTTATATGTATAAACTAAAGGGAGTGATGGGTAATAGAGCACTGTCAATTAGAACTGCTTTCAAACTAAAGTTTGAAGAGCTAAAAAAATGAAAGTGTGATTTTTTATGTAACTTTAACTTTCAGTAACATCCACGACATTTCATAGAATAGATTCCTATAGTGAGAGGAGAAATTTTCAAATTCTGACTACCTATCACAGAAAACACTTATTTTAGTATTCTGTTGTAAATGACACCATCTTTTGATTTTCATACCAGTATTTCTGTTTAACTATTTGATAAATTTGGACAAGTGAATCATTTAATTGTTATTAATTTATTAAGTAAGCGTCAATATGTTATTTTCAGAAAATCTGAGCATCTTTTTTCTTCATGCCTGATACATCTGCAAAAAGTATGATATTTTCATCTTCATCTAAATCCATGTTTCTGGTGATAATAGAATTTGAGGCTGTAGACTGATAAATTAGTCTTAGAGGAAATACCAAGATATTCAACATTGCATCTAGTCTTAGCTGTTAATCAAAATATATTATTATACAAAAATAATAATCCAGAAGTTGTGACTCTGATCTAATTACTAGAACTGCAAATGACAAATAAGAATATCCTATCAGCCAACCAGTCAATAGCATTGTACATGAAACATAGTGAATAAGAGGAGCCCAAACTTTGTGCTGATCACCTAATTTACATCCAGAATACAACTTGTATGACTTTTTCATCAATGGAACTGTGTATAACTTCTCTGAGACATTAATCTTATGTTGCTACAAACAGAGTAAAGATTATTTGGATAGTTATTTCAAATATAAGACATTTTCAAAATAATGATAGCTAAAATTATATAAAAACAAACACTTATCAAACATACATTAGTATAATATACACACATACTTTTACTTTACAAAAAAAAAAAAACAACAGATGCAAAAACGAGCTGCAGGACTGAATCTTATGTACTGAAGAACTTACACCTGAATAAAATAATCAAAAAACTAACTGTAATTAGATATTTTATCATTTACTTTACTTATCAACAGCTCTGAATAACCAGCCCACAGAAATAAAATGATAAACAACATGTTATTATTGCCTCTTATTTTCACTATTCCACATTTACATTTAAAAAATTATAAAAAAATATAAATTTGAAGAAAGAGAAGAAATAAGAATAGGAAATACATAAAGTTTGCTGATGATATAGTAATTCTAGTTGATGACACACACTCGCTTAAAATATTGTTAAACAGTTTTAGAGGAAGCAATGAAAGAATATGAAATAAAAATAGATAAAAGAAAAATTAAAGTATTGTAAGTACATAATAAAGAGGATTTAATGGAAAGGACAAGTAAAGGAAAAATATAAAAAGTAAAAAATTACAGATATTTGGAGACTGTGGTGACAGAGGACTAGAAAAGCATACTGGAAATAAAAGGAGGGGTGGGAATCACAAAAAAAATAAATAAACTGATTAGGGATAAGAGGAAGTGAAATCTTGATAACTGAATTGGAAGAGTCAGTAAACAGGTAGGAAGATAGGAAGAAAAATTATGAAGTTAGTAGATGAAGTGAAGATCGCAAACTAAAAGGGGCTGAAGAAGAGGCTTGGGACAGGAATGGATGGAGACAGCAGCATAAGGACATGTTGCTAGGCCAAATATCATGGGGATGACAACGTATTACCTCCTTGATTGGCAAAAAAAATCTGATGGATGAGGTCTGTATAAAAAGATGGGTGTTAATAAAATCTTCCATTTTCAATGGTTTCAGACATTGTTTACATAATGCCTAAATGAATATTATTTATTTATTCATTCTTTCTTTCTTCAGTAATTATAGATTTATCCCTAATTATAGCTACATTTCTTTTTTCTATGACAAATGAATTATAGCATCTGATAAATGCTCAACCTCTCCAGGATACAAATCCAGAATCATAGAGATGAAATAATTGAAGAATGTAATTCTGAATGAATTGTCCTGAAGAATTACTTCCTACTCTATAAGATATGGTCTTCTTTTTAGTTTTTCAGGATCCTATTTATTTTCAAGCACATCTCAGTGGTAAGGCTTAAATTGATAACAATCATTTCAACAAAAAATCACAGAAAGTAATACAACTTACTATGGTTTTTTTCAAAACCGTAGTAAGGTGTTACTGAATGATGACTTGGTCATGATTGGAAATCTGGAATGCTTCCACTTCATAAATAAATAGATTTTTATTGCTTTGCTGTTTATCTTTCATTATTTTTCATGTTTTGCTACTCAGATTCTAGCTCATAATAATGGATCCAGTTCTCTTTATATTTTACTATTCTTTCAAAAAATTCATTTCCTTCAACCAAACAGCATGTTAGTGTTCTTGCATGCATGAATCTGTTTTATTCATGGTCACAAATAAACTGCTCAGTTACCTATTTTACCACTGCTTAATAGTAGTTAAGTTTGTTACAAACAATTGAGCAAATGGTGCAATTGTACATTACATTTTTCAACAGTTATTCTTTCTATTGCAGTTTTTCTATTTTTCTGAATAAGTTCACCCATATATAATTATAAAGCTGGAGTTAACATAATTTTAAATTAAATTCAATAAAATATTCAGTTTTTAATGCCAAAATCTATGCCAAAATTTATTTTGGCATTTAAAGTTGGCATCACCATCAGCAGTTTAAAATAAATAATTGATAATTTATTTTTTATCCTACGCCTTGAATGTCTTAGATCATTTGAGCCATGTGAGGTCTAGCAGTCCCATACACTTCACCCTCATTCTTTGTTGTGGTTCTAACATCAATGTTGCTGATTCTGTGACTCCAGTGTGGTGGAGGTGGCTCTGGAGATAGTCATATCCCGTCTTCATTCAAAACTGTGCAATGGCCTCACCCCTTGAAGATATTCTGGCACTCGTCCCTTTTTGTCAAGTAATGATGCTTGTTATTTTTCATTTAATTCTAGCTGCAATTTCTGCTGCAACTCTCACCTGATTGATCATATGATTAATTTTTTTGCCATCCCAAAAGAAATTAGCTTAATGGACTGTTTCTTCCTGACACCTACTTTAGCTAATTGATTGCTTGATAACTCACAGTGTTCCAGTAATCACTGTAAAACGACTTGTATGGCTTCTAAAATCAAGTCCTCAATCAATTTCTGACATATTAATTTTATTTGTATAAGAGCAGAAGCATAAGAAACAGCAATTAAGCCAGCTTGTAAATCAATCAGGATAACAACTTTCTACAGTTTGATATTTTTTATTGATTCCAAGGCAAAAAAAACTGCTCTGACCTCACCATCAAAGTTACTAGCTACAGGTCTACAGGCTCTGATAACTGGAAAGCTTCTGTATAAACTCCAGTCCCTCCATCCTTTCTTGCACTATTTGCAGAACTTTCTGTGAACACATGTAACCATAGAGGTGAGGAATACCACTCTCCTAAAGTTTCGAGCACAAAATTCTTTAGCTCTGTTTGTTTATTGGCTGCAGGAGCTGTAAGTTGGCTTCTGCTGATTTTATAGGAATAATAATGGTGGAATAATAACAAAATTTTCTCTAGTACCAACGGCAAGTCCTTTATGTTCTCTAAATGAGTCTATTTTATTCATGAATGTGACCTAGTTTTAAGTCTCCCAGGTCTTCTTCTGAGTTTCAAGTGGTGGCAAATTTACAGTTCTGGAAGAACTGTAACATCAGAATTATTTAAATATATATAACTTTTATCAGTTATTCAAAAATGATATTATTATCCAAGAAGATTGTAATATCTTCAGCAAAGGCTAGCCATTAATTTCAATATTTTTCAATTTTGAAACCAATTCTATTGGTAGTTTGTTCCAGTTTCTTAGATCTTCTTCTCCCATTTTCTTATTGGTTTCTCTAGGACGCAGTTAAAAACAGTTAGTAATAGATAAATCCCATGTCATTCTTCTTTTTCAATTCTAAATTCTTCTGAGGGTTCTCCCATGAATTTTACTTTGGATATTGTGTTTCTAAGAGTCTGTTTAATAATGCATATTTTTTTCAGATACACACTGAATTATTCCTGGATATTAAATAAAGAATTTCTACAAACTAAGTTTTTTAGCTTTTTGAAATCTACAAGGGATTATGTAATTTCTATTGTAATTTTTATGCCTTGTCATTCTATTTCTTATTATTGTTATAAGATTTTTTAAAATATGATTTTCCTTTTCTGAATCCCTAATGTTATTCTATCAGTTGTTTGTCTACGATTGGTTAGATTCTATTTTGAAGTGTTTTTGAAAGGACTTTGTATTTTATAGATAAGAGGGAAATCCCTTTATGTATAGTTATTTAAACTTGTTTTTGTGCAGTGGATGTATTCTAGCATTTTTCAATCTTTGGGAATTTTTTCAGTTTTTCATATCTCCTAGAATATTCCTCAGTTTTTCTCTTAATTGTTTTCCTGATTCTTTCCATAATTCTTCTATATCAAGTCATCACCTACTGCCCTATTTTTCTTAAATTTTGGGATGTTTTATCTGTTATATTTGGTGGTTTGAATCTTGGTTTCATGATGTTAGATCTGGTAGTAAAATCTTTCCTTGAATTCTTAACAATTAAATAGTTTTTAAAAGTGTCATGCTACAATTTTACAATTGCCTTGGTTGTTTTTCCATCTTTATCTTTGAAGTAAAAGCTGGATGGCTGGTTTTTGGCAAATTTTTCCTTGAATATTTTGCAGAAATTCTTCTCATTTTTTTTTCAAGTTGTCTTATATTTGTTCATGTTGATTCTTCTTATATTTTTCTTTTAATTGTTCTGAAATTTCTGAGGATTCATCTAAATCTTAAGACAGTTTTCATTTGTAGTTTTTCAGTTTTTCATTTGAAGAGTACCATTTTCTCCAGGCTTATAATCTTTCATTAACATCTTCTTCACATTTGTCATTCCATGATCTCTTTTCTGTTTCTTTTTAGTTAGTGTTTGATCAAATAAGTGAAAACATCTCCATATGTTCAAAAACTAATTAGAAAACCAAAAGGGGATGAAATATAGTTGCTGGCTTTCTTAGATTCATAGCCCTGTGGAGGATGGCTGAGGGGCTCTGATGCTGTGATAGATGTACAGCTAGAATAGCAACCCAGATGGCTAAGAGCCTACCTGAGTGCTTACTTTGCCAAGATAGGCATTTTGGCATCAAACTCCAGTTAGTTGAGATATTTGCTATTAGAATGAGATGGATGTGTAGAGAACTCTGTAATGGAGCTGCAGTGTGTAAGGGTGTAGGCCTGAAGGGCTCTCAAAATGGCTCCTGAAAATGGACAAGAGTACAGAAAGGTAGGATATATTTTCATTAAAGGCTTATTAAATTTGTGAATCTGTTTCTTGATTTTTAGGTGAATCAAGAAAACATTAGTAAATCGAATGGTTGGACAAAATTGTTGTTGTTATTGCAATCAATTGTTGCAATCATTGTTATGTTGGTATGAGGAAAGTATTTCTGGTGTTTAAAGACTCAATCAAGTAATGAGCTAAATATGCAGTAAAATTGAAGTTAGATTTAGGAAGAGTTTTTGTGATACTTTTGGTGTTAGAGGGAGACGCTAGGATCGTCCTTCTGCGAATCAGTTAATTTAACAGTTGAAAGTTATAAGTTATGGTAGGTGGTTGTAGTTGAAAGAAGCCATATGAAGGCGATAGTAGGTTTGTGTAAATTCACTGATGGAAATGTCTGCCAAGGCATTTGCATCAGTGGCATCCTGACAGAGGCCAAACTGATGACTGTGTTGTGTTATCAAGTTTAGAGAATCTAAAAGATGATCTCTGATAAAGTCCTGGGTTTTACCCAAGGAATGGAGGTTATGGTGTGGTGACCTAGATTGTCACAAGGTCATCTTCCCCTATGGAGATCAGGATGTTTCTATTAGTTTATCTTTCAGTATTTCCAAATTTTTTACTATTGTTAGTTTTTCTTTGAAAGTTGAATAAGTTTTGGGTAATTTCTTAAATTTTCAATGACAAGTCTGATTCTTGTTCTTAGACTTTTGTTAACTTGGTTTTGTGGGATGAGTTTCATCTTTATTGTTATGAGGTATTGATCAGTTCTGATATTTGTACCCTTTTTAAATTTGATATTTTTTATATCATTCTGATTTTTAAAGGAAATGGTGACATGTTCAATTTGGTTTTCCTCTAAATTCAGGTTAGTGAATCACCATGTTTTCTGGTCAAATTTTTAAATGAAGTGGGCAATAATTTCAGATTAAATGCTTTACTAATTTGATTAGTTTTAACCAATTTTTGTTTGCTCTTTTATCGGATGGAAAATTTCCTATGGTTTTATAGTATATTTTCCCCCAATTTGTACATTAAAATTTCCAAGTAAAATTTTAATATCTTTTGATTCTTTATAGATTTTGTTTTCAAATAGTTCTCAAAATTCTTCTACTTTGTTTGGGCTTCTTTTATTATTTTCATTAACCGAAGCATGAGCATTGATTTAAGTATAATTATTATTTTTATACTTATTCTGAGAAGGAAAAAACTTTCAAAGGTGAATAGAAATTTTTAATTAAATCTAATATTTTGTTGTTGATTACAAAGACTGCTCCCAAATGTGGCATATTTTTCGTTATTCTATTTCTAGTTTTCCTTTTGAAATTTCTGCAATTTTCTGAGTCTAATCTGTATTCATCTGTGTCTTGTTTCTTGAAGTGCAAATATTAAGATTTTTTGTTTATCTAGAATTTTAATTAGTTCTTTAATACTCTTATTTTTAACAGAGAGTTGATGATAAATAAATTACAGCGACATTTGCGCTCTCGTCTTAATTTTGATGGTGAGCTTCCAGGAGGCTTCAATTCCTTCAGATATGTTCATTTGTGATCTCCAGAATTTGATGGCCCAAATGCGTGGCTTATTGTTATGATGGATTCTTGTTTCTGATTACCTACTGGAGTAATCTCTTTTCTGAAAGTTTCCATTATGCTTGTTTGTTGTGAAATTTTCTTTGATAAAGAGTCTTTCCAATGTTAAAAATTTGGTTGTTAATAGTAGAGTTTTTCTCCACTCCAGTTTGAGTGAAGTTTTAAAAATCCTCGACCTATCACCTACAGTTTAGAGAAATGAACCTCTACATTCAGACCTAATTAGCCTTTCCCATTTCTGGAAAAGATTTCATTATAATAAAAGACATTTATTATTATTTCTTCTTTTATTTATTAATTTTTATTCTCATCAGTTTTTCTCAACATTTAGTATAAATCTTTTATGTTTATACAATAATTTAATGATTTTCTGAAACAGTCATTGTATAAATTTATACCTATAACATAAACAACAATTTGTGTATTAAGTTGGCTAAAATTAATTTTATTTATTTCTTAAATTTTATTTTATCAAAACATTTTAAATAATTCACTTATGATGTGACCAAAAAATGAGCTGAAATACATTCCTGAACATTTTGAACTGTTTGCAAAAGAAACAACAATAAGATTAAAATAAAAATATATGTTTGTTACAAATTTCACAACTGACTGAATAATTTTTCTAAATAATTAAAACTATTATAAATTTATCTGTATAGATATTATGCTTTTGTAGCTTCCTTTTTTATTTTATAATTGATTGAAATTTACAAATATGTAACAAATCTGACTTATAGAAAAGAATACAAATTAACATTTTGCAAACTTAAATACATTAAAAGCAGTAAAATTAAAATATAACTGAAATTATTCAGACAATCTTTGAAAGTTTTTAGATGCATCTAATTCTCTTATGTTTGATGGATCATAATCAAACATTGACAGGGGGGATAAAGTAATGTTAAAAAGGACATGGATGACCACCAAGAACCGATTCAAACTGTTAAGTCTGCCTGTATAAAAAGGTTAAAAGAAAAATTTCATTATGAAGTAAATGACCCCTGCTTTATATTAAGTTGTTCTGCTATGACAATAAATTATTTTACATACAGAAAAAATGTTGTTTAATTTTAAAACATATCTTTAATCTGATGACATCTGCTTATCATTCACTTGATAGCACTTCAGATCATTTAAATACCTCTTTTCTCTTTATAGTATTTTTCTCAATAGGTTTATCTTTATTAAATCGATTTAGAAAAAAATCTAATTGGTAATAAATATTGAGAAGAGAAACTGTTTATAATCTGGTAAATGAAGAAAGAGCTTATTCAGAAATAGTACAGTATTGAAACAACTGCAGTTGTGAAAAACACTGGCATGACAGAATTCTAAAACATGTAGTACAATCATATCTCTCCTCATTGTGCATATACACAGATTCCTGAGAGAGGACTATCATTGTTGTTTAATTACATGATTCCCTCCTACTTATGATGTTTGTATAGGCATTTAGTATATTAAATTTACAGAAACTACTTTATCTTGGTTAGCTGATTGGTAGAATTTCATCATTCTTGTCCAACACATTTTCAATAAATAATATCAATGTTTATTAATTAGTACGACAAAGCTTGGTAATGCAATTAAATGGCATTTATCAATAATAACTGCTCATCTTGATAAATTTCAATTACTTTTTTTGTCATAAACTAGAATTAAAAGTATTTCTTAATGTCTCTTCTTGCTAGACGGTATGGCAGATAACATAATATATGATAGTATAATAGATAAGAAGGTGTGGTATTGATTTTTTTTTTTTATAATTTAAAACTAAAATTCCACCAAACTTTTAACATGATCGCTCTTGGTATATATTCAATATTAATAATTATTAAAAAAAAATTATGAAAATTTTAAAAGCGATCTAAAATAGTATGTCAACTTTTGCTAGTTGACAATTAAAATTAACACGCTATTTAAATAATAAAATTTATTTTGTTTTGCTTTTGAATCATTTTATTATATTTATATTTTCTTTTCATTTGATGATGGCGTTAATTTGAATTAACCTAACAAATAACTTGAATGGATAGGTTACTTTTCATGTATCAGCATTAAACGAATTCGTTGACAATTTTATTAGAATACATTAATAGTAAACAAAAACAATCAAATAAAATGCAGTAGAAGCAAGTTAATAATACGACTCGTATACACTTATGTGTTTATTTAATAAAGTTTAGAAATAACGATCCTTCGTAAAACGTCTTCGTTTGCCAATAATTAGTATCTTCTTTCCTATTGGTCAAAATCATCAGCTGATGTTACATTTCAATCTAATGCAACGTAATTTTGTGAGTTCTCCGCTTAATGCTATTGCTGCTATTTGCTACTACGTGCTAGTTGTACTATTTGAATATTTGGCATTGACCCATTTTTTTTGTTTTAGCTGAATGTCTTGGTCGATGTAACCGGTATTTTAATGCGAAATTTTGGTTTATTTAATCGCTAATTATATAAAATTGTTTCCGAGTATCTAGCTCCACAATTGTTTTGTTAATTCAAGGAAGTATAAATGAACAGTACGTCAGGATTTTATTTAAAAAATAATAATCAATTTAAACGAGTTTTATTTGTGTGATTATTTTTATTAATCCAATCATCCAGCACCTTTTCTACTGTGGTGAGTTGTACATTCTTTTTAAACATATGTATAATTTTTAGGTTATTTTAAACTGATAGAGAATGTAATTCATTAAAAACTATCAATATTGAGACTTAAAAGTTATTGAGTCTATATACTGTTATTTAAGGAAACTTCAGCAATCTTTTCTATTTTAAGGATCAATCATTTTTATTAAGTCGTTTAAATGTTTTCATATAAATATATGTATTTTTTTTGCCTATCAGTTAATCGTGAGACATATTGAAAACTACTGAGTTTATTATGCTGTGGTAGCTATTAAGTTTATTATGCTGTTTTGGTTCTAGAATCATCAGAAATAAGTGTGTTCTTGCTAGATTTCAAAATAGGCTGAGTCATATCTACCTGTGTTTTGAAAGAAGAATAACCTAACTTGTCGACTTGTAATTCTGGTATACATTTCTTAAATTATTCAAAAATTTATCTTGAACAGCTCTGAATTATTTCACATGATTGTAACTTGTTTGTTTTTGCCATGTTTAAAACAGTAAATCACCAAGCTTAGTATAATTTTTTTGTTTAATTAAAAACTACAGTTATCTTCTTATATATTCCAAAAATTTATTTATAGATGCCTATCTTATTTCATGAAATATTAAAACCAGTTTAAAATATTTTATTTCGTACAGTGAGGTCCTTAAAATCAATTTTCTTTATCTATTGTATTTACACTTAAATTATAAGTAAATGTACAATAATGACTTGAAAGTTGGTCGTTATGAGTGTGATTAGCATTAAGAAGAATGTTTAGAGATTTTAGTGAGGAAAGAATTATGTTGTATTGCAAGAGATATTGTAAGTAATTGTTGTAAGAAGAAAAGTTGCAGTGTTGAAAAGTTTAATGAATTCTTTTTTAGTTTAAGTTAACAAATTAATGTATAACATGCCAATTACTGTTTCAAGTATTCTATTTACAAACTTTGGTAAACTGTATGAAAAAGTATTATACATATTTCTTAACAGACTGCCACTTTGAATTTTTTCATTGAACTTAAATGGGTTGAAATGAATCTATATTACAGTTTATTTCTTTCAGTTATTTTTTGTATATGTGACTTCACAATTAAAATCTAAGAATGTTTTATCTTAACTGATTGAACAATTGTTTCAAAAAAAGTATACACACTTTCAAAACTGTCATAGAAAATTTATTTTCTTACCTACAGGATTAAATTTCTTAAAAAAGTAAGACTACAGTCCAGTTTGAAAAATAAGTGTACATTCTGGTCAAATTGAATGTTTCAAATAGTGGTTGATCTAAATGTTCAATTTCAATACATTTCTGAGTGCTACTCACGACTCATTTTTTTGACATGTACAATTTTTTTTTGATACATTATAGGTAATTTTTTCAATACTGATGAGGTTAACTTTTCGGGAAAAAGTAATGTTACGTTTCGTCAACAGGTGGCAGCATGGCACTCCTACATAAGAGAACGGTGAATTGTGTAAGTGCTAGTAGTGTGTAATGCATTCTGATGAAATGCGCAAATTGCATGTGTAAATTCCAAGACTGATGCAACACCTAAGTGATGATGGCCCTGATCGCAGGGTACAATTTTGCGAATAGGTTCAGGGGATGCTTGGGTACCATCCCCTGCTACCCAACCATCCCCTGAACCCATTCTGTCAGGGAATTTATGGGTAGGATTGTTTGGTTGGATGAAGCACAGTTTAGATTTAATGGAACTTTCAGTTGTGTACTGGACTCGTGATAATCTCCAAATTACTGTTGAAAATGCTGTGAATTTATCTGGTGTGTGTATGTGTGATTTGACTCATTGGGCCTATGCATTTTGAAGTTACTGTAACTGGAGAAAAGTATCTAACAGTGCTTGCTAATTTCATTTTCCTTTTCATTCGTGCAGTGTATTGTAGGGTTTTATTACCAACAAGATGGTGCCCTGCCACACTATCATAGGAGTGTACAAGAATACATATATCAAAATGTACCAGAGCAGTGGATAGGACTCAGGGGACCAATCGAGTTTGTTCCTGTATGCTTTCCAGATCTTTTACTACTCAATTTTTTCTTATGGAGCACAGTAAAAGATGAAGTGTACTGTCATAAACCTTGTAATCTGGACACACTTTGGGATGAGATTCAAGTGGTGTGAGCAGAAATACCATTGGACACTTGGGTGTGAGTTGTGGAATCAGTTGTGACTTGTACTCAGAAATTTATCGATGCTAAAAGCCACCATTTTGAACATTTACTTTAATCACCATTTGGAACATTCAATGTAACCAGAAAGTACACTCATTTTTCAGATTGTATTGTAGCCTTACTTTTCCCAGAAATTTAACCTGGTGGATAGGAAAGTAATAAATTTTCTATGAAAGTTCAAAATGTGTATATACATTTTTTTTGAAAAACTTGTGCTTATTTCTTAAATATTTTTTTTGTTAATAATCAGTATTAATTTGATTGTTTATTTTTTGACATTATCACATTTGAAGCTACTTTCCATTTCTTTCTGTTTTGTGCTAATTGTATAATTTTGACATAATTACTGCAACCTATATCTTAA
>JAAAKQ030076317.1:0-15230 GCA_010016005.3 Zanna intricata | reverse complement strand
ATGGTTGCACCTTCGGTCCAGCTACTCTGTATCACTGAGCACGCAAGCTCCCCCACCATCGGCAAGGTCTCATGATTTGTAGAGGAAGTTTTTTTAATTAGTATTTTATAAATAATATCGACTTTTATTTTTTATTACTTTTTTCCTTGAAACGTGCTAACGCCTATTTCCGTTCGTACCTTTTTCAACGAACAAAAGTGTCATTACAGTATAGATTTTGTAATCTTATGTTGATAAGTATGCAAGAACGGAAAAGCATCTGAATTCATACTGTCAGTGTTGTCTCCTGGAAGTTACTCTTTTAAATCTCAACTTTGCAGGAAACGCGACGGAAGAACTGGAGACTGACAAAACCAGTCCGTTGAATACAAAAAAGATCTGCTCACAAAAGTGTTATAACTTTTATAATTCATTACTTGAATTTTAGACGTTTCTACAGAATAACTTTACAGTAAATATAAACTATGAAACGCTGATAAATTTGGCGAATTTAGGGGTAGCCATTTGGTCTAAAGAACTAGTATTCCATCGAAAACTGATAGTTACTGATAGGGCCATTTTCGTCGTATTTTCGGAACTTTTTATTTTTTTTTTTCGTATCGGAACTTTTTAGTTTTGATTTCACTTCTTTCTGTTTGTACTCCTACGCATGTAATTTTTATATTTCAGATGAAAAACTAATATAGGTTGACTTTTTATATTAGAAAATGTTTATTCTTTGTATGCGGGTTATATATTTAGCATGCATTTATTTATTTGTTACAAAAATTAATGTAGACAGACGTTTTATTCATATCTTGAGTTGGCAGCTTTTTAAATGACAATTGTCAAGTAACTAACATATACTTGTATAAAGTCTGTTGCGGAATATTTTGTAGTATATTTGAAATTAATATTTTAATTCATGTAAATATCATTGTGCTTTTTTTACATTATTGCTCGAAATTAATAAAAAACAATTATAAAATGATATCTCTTTTACTATTTTTTAGCGCTTATTCGAAGTCTTTTTCAGCGTCTGTTGTTGACAAGATTGTTTATTTCTTTTCGTCAGTCTGCTTATGAAGAGCGTTTAATTAAGTTTTACACTTCCTAATTTTTTCCATTATGTTACATAGTATTAAACTAATTTAAATTTCTTCTTCCGTCCAGTTATTACGCTTTATATTTAGATTTGTAATTAATAATCGCGTTAACATTTTTTTTCTTAGTAATTAGACTTAAATATGAGAAATTATACTTCTTTCTACATGCATCCAGCTTCCGTGATACCGATTACACAATGCTTCATGTTACTCTTTCTATAAAATAATTTATACTTAGACACCAAATAATATTTATTATTACAGCTTTCATCCTTTATTACAATTAAGTAGAACGCTTAAAATCTTGTTTTAGGTTTATGGCATTTTAATTTTCGCCCTTTACAACTAAGAGGTCGTTAAAAAATAATTAATCGCCATTTTTTTCTCCGTTTTTGTATTCCTTCCGGCTGTATCTGAATCCGAGTGGTATTCCCTTTAATAATGAATACCTTTTTTAAATTGTAAATAAGTAAGAAATAGATTGTACGATTGATTATTTTATGAACCAAAGAGTACTAAACTTCAAACAGAGGTTGGGAGGAGTGAGCTTGAATGTCTATTAGTAGTTGTTTTTTTTATATTTTTCATGCGAAAATTGTTTTTTTTTACGCATAAGATTTTTTATTAACCAGCAAGTTTTAACTTGCATTTATTAAAACAAAGGTAAAAGGTTTTTTGCATTTTTTTTTTCTTGGTAATTAGATATTATACTTAAATGTGATAAATTATACTTATTTCTTTCTACGTGCTTCCAGCGGAAACTGGATGCACTTACAAATGGTGTAACAAATTCACTGATGTGCTTAAAAATTTAGAAGAAAAATCATGTTGCAATCGCTGCCGTGCTTTATGAAAAGTGTCTTAGTTTTATTTTCATTTGTCTGTTCTGTGTTATTTACATCGGGATTTCAAGTGTTTTTTTTTTTATTTCTCACTGTGTTTACAAAATTTAACACATTTCAGTATTTAAGCGTTTTTGTGAAAGTAACGTTTATTCCTGCTAAGTTAAGAGCAAATGTAATAAAGTAAAGTAAATGTAAATTTAAAGATTAACAGCCTAAAATTTATTGAAGTAACCCGATATAGGAAATATGATTTAATTTTCAAAATAAATACGGTTGTATAATTAAACGTTTTTAAATAAAAATTTCCGGATTTTGTTTATTGCAATAGAAAGAGGATTTATGCATTATAATACAGTATTATGTATTTTCCGGTTTTAGCTAATTTTTCACGATATTGCTGATATTACTACTTTTGCCGTTTATTTCATTAACCTAATTTTATATTAACATATTTGTAATTACAGCTTTGTATAATTATACACTAGTTAATAGTCCGGCGTGCAAATAAGTTACTATTTTTTCTTCATTTCCATTCTCCAAATCAGCAGCAGTTTCATTTACTAAACCGAACCTCTTTCTGAGGTCCTCGTATATGGTACACTCTTTCATTAGATACTTGACTGTAACTGGTTTGTTACAAACACCACACATTGATCTATCTTTGCCGGTTAACAAATATGAATTCGTTATTCGCTTGTGACCGATTCTGTCTCGTCACCGCCACTTGTTCACGGCGAGTCAGTTTCACGTCGCTCTTCCATTTATATGGAGTAAATCTAACGGCATTTAATTTAGTATCCAATTCTCTCCATTCATTACTCCAGTAAGTTCTAATTACATTTGTTAGACAATTATTTATATTACCCACTCGTACAGGAATTGCATCCAAGTTGTTACAGACTGTTGCCATTCTGGCAGCTTCGTGTGTACTTTCCTTTCCTGCAATACCAGCATGCCCAGGAGTCCATACAAAAACACATCACTGTCCTCGTCCATTTAAAATATATAAAATAGAGAGGATATTAGCGATCAGGACGTCCTTAATATTCTTGTTTCGAATTGCAATAAGTGCACTCAGCGAGGTGGAACATTCAAGCACTCTCTCTTCGCAAAAATATTCGCAATAGCGAACAGCTTGCTGTATGGCAGTAAGTTCTGTCGTGTAAACGCTTGCCATATCTGGCAGTTTCCAAAAATGGGCTTCTCCATTTACACATATGGAACATCCAACACCGTTGTCGGTTTTAGAACCGTCAGTATAAATCTTAATATATTCATCTTTACTACTGACTGTTGATAAAAATATCTGTTGGATGATTACTGCTGGCTTGTCTTTTATTTTCTCATAGGAGAGATCAATCTTGCGTTTACCGCGGGAAAAGAGCCATGGCGGTATCTCTAGTAGAAATTGCTAATGTATCTGATAGAGCAATTTCATATTTCCTTACTAATACGTGATACCGTATTCCGGCTGGTCTGGAATAGGTACCACGACGTTCATATAATGCAGTTAAATGATGATGATTGAATGCTTTATAATTTATACGGGCAGGAAAGACCCGTATATTTGCTCTATATCTTAATAATAGGATCTCCCTTCTTTAACGCAGTGGCATTATTCCGGTTTCTGACATTAGACTAGTAGCCGGGCTTGTACGGAATACGCCTGTGGCGTACCTTATTCCGCTGTGGTTGTAATACGTCTACCTTTCGTAAGTGCGGCTTTCTGACGGATGAATATACAATACATCCGTAGTCTCGTTTCGATTGAACCAATGCTTTATAGAGTCTCAGTAGTATATCTTTATCTGAACCCTAGTTGATATTGGATAAACATTTAATGTTTATAACAATGTTTAGGGCTTTTTTGCATCTATCGCTCAAATCCTGTATATGTAATTCCCATGTAAGGGATTTATCTAACAGTAGATCCAGAAATCTGGACGTTATCTTTATACTCAATTGGATGGGCGTCGATTGCCAATTCAGGACTTCGGTGAAGAATTTTCTTCCTAGCAGAAGTGTACACAACATGTTTTTTCACGTGAAAATTTAAAACTATTATACTTCGCTACTTCAGTGATAGCGTTTATCGCTTGTTGTAATTGATATTTCACCATAGCTGTGTGGTTGCTGGCATATACAATTGCCAGATCATCTACATAAACGTTTTTGCTGATTTCAGCTGGAATCGCTAATATCGGCTTGTTGATGACGATCGTGAACAAGGTACCGCTCAACGGCGATCCTTGCGGTATTCCATTCATTTTCTAATATTTTCTCTGCTGAATATTCATTTTTAATTCGTACTTGAAAAGTACGGTTGTTCATGTAGTTGCTAAGTAGTATTGGCAGATTGTTACAAATACCCAATTCATGCAATTGAAGCATTATTCCATGACGCCAGGTAAGATACGTTCTTATTACAGAAACTGGTAATTAAACTGTTGAAACTCTTTAATTAATCTGTTAATTAATTTCTTAATTTTTCATTTGTTGAAAAGTTTTGAAGTGTTTTAGAAGTAATTTTTTTATTTATTTTTTGTCAAGGTACAGTACGTTTAGATAATAGTACCATACATTTAACCTAGATTGATACAATATCTTTCAGATTAGAAAACCATATGAGGTGGGAAATATTTAACCAGCAGGTAAAGAATATAATTTAAAAAAAACCAGGAATAGAAAACGCGGTTTCTTTATTTATAGTAACTCGTATTTCCTACTCCACATATATCTAGACATCCGTCCTTGTAGTTTCTGGAACGAAATAGAATGAGGGAGACGAGTCGATGGTTGTGGGATTACTAAATTTTCTTTGAGAAATCCTACCCAGTCTTTTGCAAGAACGGTTTAAATAATCCGATTTCAAGTTTTAAAAGGGGATCAATTGAGACAGACCGGTCGGTCGGTAGCTAGCTGGCGTCGGATGCGGTCCCGTACCGCGTTCTGAACAAATTAAGTTTAAATTATTTCGGTTTAACTGAGCCACACGGCATAGCGGAACAGTAGATTACACGATTCCTTCTTCCACACATCTACCCTCTCGTTCTTTCACGCGGCTAATATAATGCACCCGACATCAAATAATTCTTCCTCTTATGTAATTCTATATCTAGCGAAATATCCTACACGGGTTTAAATAATCCGCCGATTATTATTTAAACATTAATCTTCTTTCTTTAAATACCTTGAAATGTAAATACGATTCAGAAAACGAAAATGATTTGTTCTTTTTGTACATTAACTTCCATTTTTAATTCGTACTCCAATAATAAATTTGCCTTTCATGTGTATTTTATTTCCTTGACAGTTAACTATGGAAAAATTAAAAAATAACCTTTATTATTTAGAATAAGGCGCTTGATTATCGATGATACGATAAGTTCATATCATCGAATAGGATCGTGATTTCTTAGGTTTATTTGAAAGTACTGTTATTATTCATCATATTAACATTTTCGTATGTATTATACTGCTGCCGTTGCGATCACATGTGTAAGTAAATTTTAAAAGTATTAATTATATAATTTTGAAACAATATAAATAATTTTTTTATAGTTATTTAATACATTAATAATAAATATTTAATTTTATAATAACATGATTTTAAAAAAGTAAATATTTTTTATTTGTATAATTCATGCTGAATGGTAGCCATTTTGCTATTCAGCTTGTTTAAGAATAATAAAGAAACTTATTATTATTTTATAAGATAATTTAATGATTATTTTTATTAAAAATATTTTATAAAAGATAAAAATTATTTAATAATTTAAAGGATTATTTTTCTTAAATTGTTTAAGACTAAAAGATTGTTTATGTACAAGAGCTTTAGAAATTTTAATTTCGATGAACAAATTTTTCAACTTCAATGAATAAATAATTATATAGATTATCATAAATTTTACGCTCTAATTCTAACTTAATTTTCTTCATTAAATTAATAAAAATGGTAAATGTTATTATGCTGCATCATGTACTACCGCATAACGTTTTTACCAAACTGTTATGATGTTTCTTGCTTTACTCAGTTCATATTTTATAAATTTGTTAATGATTATTTATTCTTCTGAGACGTGTTTTTCAAAAGAATCGTTATTCGAACTTCAAAATTTTCTTTAAAAAAAAACCAATATAGTAAAATTGAGTTTTTCCGTTGTTGTCGTTGCAGGTTAAAAGTCGTACTTTAGTGGTTATTTGAATCAGTCTTAAACACTTGTCCGCAGTTTTCGCTTAAAATTCTAAATTATATTTTCTGGTAAATAGAGCGTTTTCATTATTACGTAACGGCATCTAACAAAAAGATTATCTGAATAATTCATAAACTACTAAAGAAGGGTGTTACTTGCCACATCGAGACGACCGTTTATTCGCTCACCAAAATTGAAGGAAATAGTGAATAGGGTCGCCATAGGGCTGCAATCGGGATAAAAATGTCTTTTATCGGCTGAGTCTGGTACCGTTTAAGCGAATAGATGTATTATAAACGTACAGAATTTTAGAACACTGCTGGCCGAATATCTCTACAAGCACCTAGTATTAACGTTACCCGCAAACGATGATATGCGCTGTAAGTTGCAGAAAAGTCGACATATCGATTTGATATCTTTTTAAAATAGATCGCTGCTGACGCGTTTGAACATCGGTGAATGTAATCGAGGAATCTTTTGCGATTACCTTGTTTCCTAAACGGCTTATATTCTCTGATATCTTATAGTACTGTACGTGATTTAAAAACCAACAAACACAATCGGAGGGAGTGTTGTGTTTCCTTAATTTGTTTTCCCGGATACATGTGGGCATGTATTCTGGGTTTTAAAAAACTTTATTAACATTTTGAAGAGTATACAAACTAAAAAAATCTGAAAATACCTAAGACAACTAACTTTTGCAAATATACTTCAAAACCAGAAAATTAAATTCTACAAAGGGCTATAGATTTAAATGTTGTTAAAAGTGTCTTGTCGTATCTTGACAATTGCGCACAGCTCAATAGTCTTAATCTGCGTAGCCAATTTATGAATATTTTCCGGGTTTGTTCTTTTCTTTTATATAAATTTACATCATATTTATGTACTTTACTAAGTACTGTTACATTTTTTAATTATATTTATGTATTAATTTAATCATGTAGTAAGTCAAACTATCATATCTGTGAAGAATCACAACGGTTGTATGCTGATTTGCCCCGCGTAAAAGTTCCTCGTAAATCTCTCTCTCCCCCTTCATTTTCCCACACCATCTCACTCTATCTCCCTCGCTCTCCCCCCCCCCCGGAACTCACTCCCCCCCTCATTCTCTCTCTGAGTGTGTGTGTGTGTGTATTATAGACGAAAAATGTAACCCGTTGTTTATTGTGTAATGCATATTTCTACTTTGAATACTATGGTAGGTTTTTCTTGCGTTTTCCGTATTGATTTAATGATTATTTAAGTACACGATTAATGATATACATGATTATAAAACTGCAATTGTACGGAAAACCGGTACACTCATTGAATTTCGCGGGGAGATATAATAATTTTTAAATGATATTTTTCCGTTATTAAATCTTAAATTTTAATGATTAACTGGATATTGATATTAAATTCTGTATCCGGTTAAAATATTTCAATTAGGACGATGTGAAAGTGTACTGTGTACACTGAATATACATAGCAATTGTAATGTGTTTTCTATTAAATTTTTGGTTATTTGTTTTCTCACTGTGATATTAGTTATACTTTCTAATTAATATTAATTTTAAGCTTCTAGTGATATTTTATGTGTTAGTTGTAAGTTTCAATCTAGATATAGTTTTTGTATTCATCTTTTTTGTGTTTCAGCTGTCCGATATGGGATCCTTTACAACCCGCTTGGACTTCAGAAATTTTTTTTAAATTTATTTATTTTTTATTAATTTTTTTCTTTTCTAGTTTTATCTTCTTGTTTAGATTTAAGCTTACTTTTAATTTTCAGTTTTAGGGCGGAGATATTAGTTTTAAAATAAGCGTTAGTTTTCAAATAAGTTTTTGTTTAATTTTTTAGTTAGTACCGTTTTATTCCCGTTAAATAATTTTATTCTGGGCGATGATAACGTGAAAACGTTTTTCGCCCACAAATAAAAAAAAACCAAGTTTACCCAAAGTCTAGATACAATTTATGAAGCTATCTGTTGTCCAAATTCTACAAGCGTAGGCGATGAGAACTGTAAATAAGTTTTGTTTTTAAATTACTCATAAAACGCCGATTACTATTGAAAACATGATAAATTATTTTATCCGATAAGCGTGATCTGTTTCGCTCAATTATCAAGTAAATGGGGATGGAGTAATCACCAAGTCGAACGGGCGTATTTTTTTCTCTCTCTACCTCTCTCTCAATTTCTCCCTTTCTCAAGTTGCGTGAATTGATAGAACTCGAGCCTTTTTACAAACACATGTGGGCACGTATTATTCTTATACGTATTTTTGGAGTTAAAATACCGTCTTAAAACTGATTCCATCTGGAGGGCCCCTCGTTGTTTCCCGAAAAACGTTCCCATTCTAATCTTTAATGGACAACCCTAATCAGGTGTCCGTTAAATTTTATTTATTCCCAACAAAGCTATATTGATTTAAAGTATATTTAATATGTAATATGACCGTACGTAAAATGTGTTGTTACGGCTTGTCTGCAATTTCAGATGTTCAATAGACGATACTAATTATTGTTATTTAGATATTTTATGGAGAGTTTATTTCGTAAATAAATTTGTAAATAATAATTTTTATGATCATCTTTATTGTGTTTCAATTCGATTTTTAGTGTGTTTTGGCGGCTATTTATTCTATTAGGTTGTACTCTACTGATACGAGTATTATACTTATTACATATTTGTGGATGAAATTTGAGACTTAAAAACTTCCTGCTTAATAAAAGTAAAATATCTTGAGCGGTTTTGTTTTTCCTGTACTAAGTTTCTTCTAACTCAAGCAATTACATTACGCTACGGAAATTTGTTGGAATTGCTGTTACTTGGGAAATGATTGAATCGGATAATTGTTGATCGAAAAAACGTTAGAATATATAAGAAAAAGCACATAAGAATTTTTTTAGCCGTCTTTATAAAATCTTTTCTGCGTTTCATTCTGGTGTAAAGTCATATTAGGTTGAAAAATTGTGAAAGTTAGCGTTGTTCTTTAGCTTTCAGTCAGTTTTCTGAAGATAAATTATTTAATAAAATGACTTTAATATCGGAAACCTGATCGATGAAGAAACAAGATCAGTTGCAGTTTTAGGTTTATTATTAAGTTTCATACTGATCGGCAAAAATGTATTGCAGTTAGTATTATATTTCCTTAGGGATATCTGTATTATGGATGATAAAATCGAAAAAAAAAAGTTATTTATAGAAACTGATGAAAAATAAAAACGATGGTCTAACGTACGAGTACTTGTCCTATATAATTTTAAATATAAATATTGAACGGAGTTGCTGAAGGAAAGGAAAGTACCATTGTTTGTCGGTACCTGAAGTTAGCGATGCAGCGTAATAATAAAAAGTTTGTTTAGAGGTAAAACTTAAAATAACATCAAAAGAAACTTAATTTTTTGAACTAAAACAAAAAAATTAAAGAAGTAAAATTATAAATTTCAACAATTTAATCAGGTACTGTCAAGAAAAAATAAGTTCTTCTGTACAAGGCTGTAAATCTAATCATTGCCTGGTTCGCTAAGACTGTTAATCTGCAGCGCATTATAATTCTTAGAATCCAAATATAGAGATGTATTTTTTATTTTTAATTGTTATCATTTTTTAGATAAAGAATTATCGAAATTATCGTGATTTATTTTCTGTTGTTTCAGGTACGTCATGTGGCTGTTAATACTTGTAAGTAGCCTCATAAGTCTTTTAAGTAACCCTTATTATGAAATCCTTTAGTCATTAATTACTGTTTTGTGAATATATGATTTTCTTAATATTTTTAAGTAGCCGGCCTTCGTGGCGCGAGTGGTAGCGTCTCGGGGCCTTTCATCCGGAGGTCCCGGGTTCGAATCCCGGTCAGGCATAACATTTTTCACACACTCTACAATTCATTCATCTCATCCTCTGAAGATATACCTTAACGGTGGTTCCGGAGGTTAAACAAAAAAAATTTTTTTAAGTAAAATTAACTAAACATTCGAGCAATACTTCATGTACAACAATAATTGTAATAATTTAACTTTCTTTACATTAAAATTGTAGTATGTCATACTACATTTTAGAATTACTTTAATTTGTATCGTAGATTAATTTTTCCTGCGGTAGGATTTAGTTGAACAATACTTTCTACTTAAGGTAAATAATTATTTCGTTTCCGTTTATTCCGTTAAATTCTGGTATTCCATTAAAAAAAGTATAATTACTTCACATTTAAATGATGTCATAAATATAAAGTAATACAATTTTGTTTTTTAATTTCAAGCATTTTAAAACGTTTAAAAATTACATAAAATATTACTTCTTTTTAACTGAAAAACAATAAAGAAGGATAAAAGTTTCTCACGGTTTTAATTATTTTGCTTTGTGCAGTATTTACTAGCTTACGTGCGAGACTAGGGAACTTCAAAGTTTAATGTCTAGAGCTCTTTCCCTTCCTTACTGAACTGGGTGCATACTCATTAATTTTACATAACGTAAAGTGAAATTGTTAAGTCGAGCAAAGTACTATTTATAAGACCTTTTAATAAATTAATTAGATATATATATTTCCAACGTAATCGTGTATAGATTTAAGTAATTAAAACGTGCAAATTCAAATATAAATGATTTCTTCAGCCGGTGATTCTGACATGTTTTTGAATATAAATTTTGTTACAAACCGGTCTAAATATTTCTAATTTGCTTTCTGAGAATATTCAACATTCATCCTGAGTTGTATCAGTTTTTCACTTAGTAACGGAGGACCTTTGTATGGTATTTCTCAATGATACCGAGTGATAAACGCACGCGCTTTTAGTAAGTATGAGATGATCGAAGTTTAAAAAAGGTGAAAGTAAGGTACGCATGATCACCACCCGCTAGGATCTTTTGAATTCTAATTAGCATTTCAGAAGTAAAAGAAGAAAGAATGCGGCATCAGT
The DNA here is from genome assembly GCA_010016005.3 of Zanna intricata. NCBI lineage: Eukaryota > Metazoa > Arthropoda > Insecta > Hemiptera > Fulgoridae > Zanna > Zanna intricata. The sequence goes on along the minus strand of JAAAKQ030076317.1, from coordinate 4,210 downwards.
CATGCTCGTCAGGTCTCTGAACAATTAAGTTAGGTGACACCAGGTGGTTTAGTTCTCTATCACCATTCGTTTATATTATGTGCGGCCAGTATCTTTAAACAGTACAGTAACAAGGCCATCTGATCTTAAAAAAATTTCACGACCACTCTTTACACTTAAGAAAAAAATGGGAAAATAGGATGTAAAACTTAAATAGGAGATAAATAAGTAAAGAAAAGGAAGAAGAAAAAATTCGGCTATAACCAAAACCTTTTAAAGGAACTAATATCTAATTATGTAATTTTTCTACATGCAAAGGTTGAGTAAAGTTAGTTCAGTTAATCATTTTTAACGGTTTTTTTTGGGTGGCGGAGGTAGAATGTTTATTTCATTATACAATCCGAGAGAATGAAAAACGTCACATCCTGAATATTTTTACTTATGGATTTAGTGCAAATAAAATACACTCGGGAGTAGTAAACATGAGGCTGCTTTTCAGGATATAGTCTTCTTCTGGATCTGAAATTTTCTCATTTCTAAGAGAAGTTGCTAATCTACTCGCAATATGAAGCTCTCCAGTGATTATTATAGTTTACGGTAGTATTAGTAGAACTTAAAGCGTTGCAATACCGTTCAAGTAGAATTGCTCGAGGTAATCTACAGTAGAGCTTTTTACCGTGGAGTGATAGTTCTTCAGAATAAATCACTATGAAAATATTACTCATATTTTGTTTATACTCTTCTCAAACAATATATTAATATTCGATTACAGTTTAATAATAGCAAATGACTTTTATGATGTATGGAAAATGTTAAACTTGGCCAGAAAATTTGAAACCTTCTGATCCTGACGTTCAGACCTTGTTTCTGTTATAAATTGCCGCAACTTCTGTTTAAATTTTAATGGTTTTTTTGATGATGAGATCTAAAAAGTCTACGATTCGATTTCATTATGATATTGGAGTAGAATTTTATAATTTAAAATAGCTCGTGAAGTCACGCCCTTTTCAATAATTTGGCAAGTCCATCTTCGTCTGGATTAACTTATGAACTGGATTTAGACAAAAGTAACGTTGGTTTTCTTGTGTCAGATCGGTTTATACTACAGTATATTTCATAGCTATTTTTATTTGACGACATTCAAATGGACTGTACATTTGTTATCACTTGGTTAGAAATGTTTTATTTTCTTTCCTATTGCTTCTTTATCCTTTTTATTAATTGGAACAAACTGCAGGATTTTTTGTAAATTGGTTCGGCAGGGTGTGGTGTTTTATTTTCAACAATGAGTGTGAGTTAAAAGTAATTATCCGGTTTTAAGTTTTGGTCGAGAAAAAAAAATTGAGATCCTTACGGTTATATTTTTTCCGTTTTTTATTTTATCCATGCGATTAAAACAAAGAACGTTCATATTTTTGTCACTGTGTGTTTGTGTATTTTACTTTTATCTGTTGGTTTCAGTTTTTTCTATTTTAATAGCACTAACTTGATTTTAATTCTAATTCAGGTTCCGTCTCTCGCTCGTTTTCTGTGCCTTTCTTGTCTCTCATTCGTGTGAATTCATTTCAGTTGAGGTCGTTCGGTTGCATTATGCATTATGCATGTACCGCTGTTCACCGTTGCATCCCTCTGCCGCCCTCACTTATGTACTATTACTTTTTTATTTTATTATTTCTCGTTTTATTTTAAGCTGTAGTTTTTTTTTTATCGGTGGCATTTATCTGTTTTACTGGCCGCCTTAATCTCTATGTTTATTGTTCGGTTTGAATTAAAATACGTTTTTTTGCTAATCCTCCTTGCGTATGCATGTTTAATTGTTTTTTCATTCCTTATTTACAGTTAATTGCCGTTTTTACTTTCCAGACAAAAGTGGATTAGATGCTTATCTGCATTTTCCCCTCAGCCTTCCCTATTGCTTCCGTGCCTCGTATAGTACTTCTTATTGTAGATAAACGAGGATATTTTATTAATTTTAGCTTACGCATTATATGTGACGTTTTAATTTTTTGCGCTTCTGTTCTTATGAGATTTAGTTATAGATTACTTATTTAACCGATTTCCACCCCTACTTATTATCGGATGATGTTATTTTGTTGTGGTGTATCGTATACGAGTTGAAGAGAGAGAAAGTAATCAGTGAAAGTAAATGAGAAAAATAATCACAGGTCAGTCGATATAGCTTTTTTGTAGACGTACTTCTTATGTACTTGTACGTCAGCGACTGATAGTTGATATTCTATCGTGTATCATTTTCACGATCGCATACTAGTGGCGGGTATGTGGTTTTGTAATGCTTAGACTTATTGTTTTCTTTTTAAAAATTATAATTTGTGGCTAACACGCTAATCTTGGGTTCGATTTCCGACTAAGTCGTGAATCTCTTCGCTTATCTTTTAATTTATTTTACTTTCTTATTTACCTAGTTAAAATACCTCTTTATCACGTCCGAGATTATATAATTAAAAAAAAAATCAGACGTTTTCTAATATTCACAATTGCACTTTTATCTGCGTTTGCCTAGAGCTCATTTTTTATTTCAATGTTATGCGGAAAGTCATATGAAATACTTTGTACGTTACAATTAATTTTGTTCCGATAACGATTAAAACTTTATCTCAGATTCTGTCGTCGAGATTATTTCCTCCGTGTGTTTCACTCTATAATTTTATACTTCACAAAAGCTGTGTTTCTATTATTCTATTTTCATTCGATTTTCTCCCAAATATAACGTTTTATCTGTTTCATACACATTTATCTGTGTGATTTTTTAATGTTTTTGAAAAAAAAAATTTTTTTTAATTTACTCATAATGTAATAGTCTGCTCAAAATTTAACTTGGAAAAGAAATGTCATAAGTTTCGATCGGTATAAATGTATTTATGATACACATAGATGTATATATAATATATACAAATAGATAGTGAAGAAAATTTAAACTTCGCAGATATGATGTATTTCTAAAGTTATACATTTGCATGTTATCTGTTACCTTAAGTCGGAAGTAAAGTGAATTACGTAAATTGGAAATAGTAATGCTTATCCAAGACTGTACGAATAGACTACAAATTTCCGAGTGCAATGTCATTAAAGCATAGTTTATGGATATAACTATAGTTCATTTAAATGAAAGTTAAATAATGTTATAAATGTACTTGAAATGTATTTAATTTTTTGTCCAATAATGCTTAAGCATTCACAAATGTTTACATTCAAACAGTCGGTCTAACCTCAATTTGTACTAATATCAGAGGCTATATATTCTTTTTCAAGGTTGATTTGATTAAATTTGTAGTCGATTAATTGCCACTATTTTCTAAGTTAATTACTCGATTTCCTTTTTCAGTAAATTTAAGGAGAATTGGTTTGAAAGGTGATCTTATGTTTATAAATGTTTACTTATTCACTATTCGCTTATAATATTAGGGGATCATAAAATATAATGCATCTTGTTTTTTAATAATATCGTCTGAAATTAACCATTAGTTATGGTTCATTAATTTGGTCTCTTCTCTTTCTGGACTAGTAGTATATATATCTTTATAACTGAAGCTATTTTTTGCTTGTTAAACATTTATACCTTGGAACTGTTAATTTATAATAAAAGTTTGAATGTGCAAATCTACAAAAAGTTGACGTCTTCTGATCTAAATTATACTATTGTAATTAAGATATTTACATTATGATAATATTAATATAAAAAAATCAAACGTTTCACCGTTAACTATTTGGTAATTTTAATTTTACAATTTTGGTTGCGTTTAATCTTTATTCGCTTTATGACATAATGCTGATCGGCTGTCGTTGTTGTGTGGAGGAAAAATTCAAATTATTAATGCGTTGTACCTTGGTCAGAGAAACATTACAAACTAGGGATTAATAAAATAAAGAAAGATTGAATTAAGATCGGTATTGATTTTAAAAGATGAAATGAATAATGTTAAGTTATAATACATAAAGATTTTTTTTTTGTCTTCTGTCGTTTGACTGGTTTGATGCAGTTCTCCAAGATTTCCTATCTAGTGCCAGTCGTTTCATTTCGGTATACCGCCTACTTCCTACATCGCCAACAATTTGTTTTACATATTCCAACCGCTGCCTGCCTAAACAATTTTTCCCATCTACCTGTCCTTCCAATATCAAAGCGACTATTCCAAGATGCCTTAATATGTGCCCTATAAGTCTGTCTCTTCTTTTAACTATATTTTTCCAAATGCATCTTTTTTCATCGATT
>JAAAKQ030076306.1:0-11178 GCA_010016005.3 Zanna intricata | reverse complement strand
CTTATTTTCAACTATGTTTTATATAGGTTGAGAATAAAAGAATTAATATAAGGGAAAGGGAAAATAAATACCGTAATCTACTGATCTTAAGATAAAGCAAAGGACATCGAGATAAATTAAAAATTAGAAAACATTATGACAAATTTTTTTTATACCTAACCATTTATGTATACATAAATGAATTTTAGGAAAACAAAAATAATGAGAACAAGAGGCCACGAAACAAACACAAAATAGGAAGTAAATTAACAAGTAAAACAGTACAGATATTTAGAAAACATGTTATCAGAAGATTAGAAAAAGGAAAAGGATGTAAAATCCCAGCTCAGAAAAGGTTAAAAAAGCATTAAATGTAAAGAAACAATGATTATGTAATCACTGAATTACAGAAACCAGGGAAACAATGATGCATGGACACTCAAGGGAAAAACAAAGAAAGGCTAGAGTCTAAATACGGGGATAAAATGAGACCAGAAAAGATTAAGTGAACAGAATTAATTAAAAAGTGAAGAATAGAATGTTTAATCAAAACAATTCAAAGTAGAAAAGTCAAAAAGGTAAGAAGCGACCCATCATGAAAGAAATAGTTCATTAAAACAGTATACAAAAGATCAGTAAAAAGTGAAAGAAAAGAGGTTACAAAACGGCAAAAATTACAGATAATGCTTAAAAGAAGACAGGAGCTATATGAACGCAAAAATTAAGGTAGAAGAAAGGAGATAGACAAAGTATGATGCAAAGAACATGCCTAAGGAAAAATAATTCTATAAGATAAATATTAACACAAATTAAGTTTTCAAACTGATCAAATTTAGGGTCATGATAACTATCATTAAGGCTCAGAAAACATCAATAAAAAGAATAAAAATTCAACAAGATAAAAGATACAAATTAGTAAATGCAAATGCTACTACTGCCAAAGTTTGTGCAAAATCACAATACAGTGCTCTAGAACCACAGCTACAAAGTGTTGGAACATGTCACGCAACACGGGCAAAAATATTTTTGTTGTTCATAAATTTTCAACATCATGCAGAATAAATATATACCTGAAAACTACATTCTAATAAGAAGAAAAACAATACAGGCATTACATAATAATTATAAAAAAAATAAGTACAAAACTTGTCAAACAATCGATTTCACAATTCACTTAAATATAAAACACCTTGCACAATAACCAGAAATATATTCTTTCATTTAGATTTTAAATAATTCTAAAACAAACTTCTTACAGATTCCTCTTGTATTATTTTTATTCACTAATATTAGTTTTCCAAATGTACATTCAAAAAGTTTGCTAATCAGTTCTGTCACCATAATTAACAAAAATAACCAACAATTGCTAGTACCATAACAATATAAGCTACTTGCAGAAAAAAGAAATTAAAGCACCAAATTGTATCATAAATCAATATAAATGAGCTGATTTTTGTAAAGGAAAAAAGTTAAATTTGTATAAACTGACAGCAGGTAATGTAACTAGGTAAAAGCAAATATATAATTATCATTACATTTTTTTTTTTTTTTTTTACTAATAGGATAGAATTTGTTTGTGTGTGTGTGCGTGTGTGGGGGGGAATTTGTAGGAAGGTTGTAGCTTGTAAGTTATGAAATAAAATATTTAAGAAAATTTATAAAATCAAATAAAATTATTAGCAAGTATCATTAAACATGATTTTTTAATAAAGTAACTACCTACATAATTAGGCAATATTTACATGTAAATGAAGTATTATTATCTGTAAGGGTTAAAAAAAAAAACAATTTCAAAATAAAATCATTAATAAGACAAAGCATATGATTCAATAGTAATGTGTTAAGGTACTGAAATTTATTTGATATTAAATGCATTTTAAACCAAAATCGAGGTATAATCTATGGGTATAGTTTTCAGTTATATTTTACAACTTCTCAGTATTATGTAACTGTTCAGTCAGAAATGTAGTAATAAAAATCAATGACTGGGTGGCTTATTCAATAGTAAAGCTAAATAAACATTAACTAAACAAGAACAAACATCATGCTCCAAATAAATGCTTCTATCACATCAGTCCAAATCAATTACCTTTTAAAAAAGGTATATTATATAAGTCAGAAAAAGAACTATTATTACAGTAAATAATATATTGATTTAAAGTATTGCAATTAAATCTATCAATTACATAAGAATAAAAAAAAATCCTACAATGTATTATATAATGTACTGAAATTAAATAAAACAAAATACAATTTAAAACGTACAAAAAATAAATATACTTTCAATAGCCTAAAATGAAAACTGTAAAATGCAGATACTCTAACATGGATAAATATGTTATGTAATAAAAACCTAAATGATTCAATAAACAGGCAAAATTCAAAACAAAAAGTCAATGTTCAGATCAACTTTCAATCTTTCAATTAAGAAAGGTATAAGGAAAAATGTAATTACTTTCAAAATTGAATTAAGTTTAAATTATTAATGGCCTACTTTACTGAAATTAAAAATACAAAATATCCACATCCATTTGATGGTGCCAGACAGCCACATACTTTTTTTTAAATCATGACTAAGTTATCATAATTAGCACTTCTAAATAAAAATTCTTTACCATTCTAAAAAATGTCAGTAATAAGAATATTTATTACAATAACTAATTGCAATGATATTAAAGGAATTCCTCACAAGAAGACATGATCTTAATTAGATTTATTTCAAACTACTGAATATACAAATATTCTTTAGTAACCATTTATCAAATTACTTCCAAGATACTCTAAATTTCATTTAAAATGACAGTTTCACATGATTCAGAATCACATTACTAACATAAAGAAAAAGAAAATTGCTTAATAAATTAACATACACTGCAATAAAAATTCTGAAAGGGGAATTACATGGCATTTAAACACAATAAAAGTTCAATTTTATAAATACAATGAAAATTTTCAAAACTTACTCCTGTGTTCTACAAATTTTTTAGTGATAAGAATTATCAATTCCTAAGGATCAGTACATGAATATATCCTAAATCAGCTAAATTAAAATGACCATAAAACTATGGAATGTGGCAAACAAAAAAGTTAATAAAATACTTGTGTAAAATCACTCAATACATATTCTAACGTGTTAAAACTGAAACTGAAATCAGCTTAATGAAGCGCTATGACAGCTAAATCTTTGTGCTTAAAATGCTATACTACTGAAAATAACAGCCACTCGCTCATAATAACATATTAATACCTGCAATATAACAGAATTTGCATTTTGTAAAAAATTTCGCTGTTAATCATTTGAATGGCCATTTTAAAGTTAAGGTTAAGAAATGAAGTGTTTACCCACCAAAAACCGTTATAAACGTATACTGCAAAATGCAGTAAAATGTGTTAAGACAAAAATCTACGGTACCGTTTTTTTAATATAATTAATTAACACTACAAACAATTTCACGAACTTACGCCACGGGTTACACCACTTCACATCAACCAAATTCGCGACTACAAGCAACAGTCCGACAAGCGCTCACAACACAAGTGACCAACATACAAAATTAAAATACTTTCTGTATATTTGTAAAATTTTGTAAACCTTTACATCGGAAAGTGTAGGTTTTTAACAGAGAATGGGCGGTATGTTTATTCAAAGTTCAACAGTTAAAACGATAAAAAATAAGAAAGCAGAGTATAAAAGGCAGACCGGAAATAAGTACTAATTTATACTTCTAAAAAAAAAATATATGTATAAATACATATGTGTGTGTATATATATATATATATATATATATATATATCAAAGTCAAAGGATTGATTTTAATGCACTGATTTATCTGTTATTAGCAGTAAAAAATAAAAATAGATAAATTAAAAATTCCTATGTAAAGCATATCAAGTTAAAAATATAGTGCTGCCAACTTTGGTTCACAAAATTCGTTTTTTACTGTGACTGTACATAACGGGTATTATTTGAATGAAAGGTTAAAGGCTACTGACTTAGGTTATGCCGGCTTCCGTGGCGCGAGTGGTAGCGTCTCGGCCTTTCATCTGGAGGTCCCGGTGCGAACCCGGATAAGCATGACATTTCATATGCGCTACGCATGGCATTTTCAGCTCCTTCTTTTGAAGGAATACCTAACGGTGATCCCGAAGGTTAATATAAAAGAAAAAAACTAGGTTTGAGACTCCGTGACGCGAGTGGTAGTGTCTCTCAATTAACCACACTTCTTAGGAGTGGTCGACCTGAGATTGTACAAGATTACAATTTATATATATCATCCTCTGAAGTAAAACCTCACGGCAGTTCTGGAGGCTAAACAAAAAAAGAGTGGTAGTGTCTCGGCCCAGTCCCGGAGACATTCCGGGACTGGGCCGAGACACTACCGATACTAATCCCAACTGGGACTCGGAGGTTCCAGTTGGGATTAATTACGTCGTACAAGTCACTCATCTCCATCCCTCTGAAGAAATACCTAACGATGGTCCCGTTGGTTAATATTAAAGAAAAAAACTAGAGTTGGGACTCCGTGGCGCATTCATCTCTTCCTCTGAAAAAATACGTAATGGTAATCCTGAAGTAACAAAAACAAAAAAGAAAAAAGTAGGGTTGGGAGAAACGAATTATTATAATTCAAATCATATAAATCAGGTAGTTTTTGAAATTAGAATCACTGATTCGAGTCCAACGAATCTTTCAGTGTATTGGAAACCAATAATTATTAAGAACAAAGAGAACACATAAAAGAATATTTTTATGAATACGACGGGAACCGCTATGGAAGTGAAGACGAACTGAAAGAGGGTGTTTGTGAGTGGTTAAACAACTTGGCGGCAACTGAGTATGCAGAAGGCGCAGCAAAATTGGTGAAACGGTACAAGTGTTTAAATTTGGATGGCGATTACGTAGAAAAATAGTTTAAGTATCAAATATGCTGTAAAAAAAGTTTTGTTTGACTATAATAAAAATTTTAAAAAAAAGTTCCTTACTTTTCGAATGATCCTCGTATTTATTATCAATTTATTTCTCAGTCAACTGATTCTGAGTTTAGTTGATAGTCAACTCAATTATTGAGCAGATTCTGAATACACTAAAAAAAACTTGATGAAATTTTCATCCTGCTAATATTGAAAAATAAAATTTTTTAATAAATAAAATTTTTATCCATCTATGTTAAAAAATAGTGCGATTTCATATTTAATAATCGCTATAAAAATAAGCGACACTTAACTGTTGACTAATGAACTGCATGATTATATGTCAACAAATGAATAATATAGCAGTGGGTCTTTACTAATTTTGTTCATTCTGGAATAACCAAGTTTGATTTCATTAGGTTGATTAGTTTATTTACGATAATGCATTTCAACAATTTTCTTCCTTTTATACTTTACAGTCCACGTCATCAGACAGAGCGCCTGTCTGGCGACATCTAATCACTAATTGATTCTCTCTTTCTCTTTTTCTTTTTTAGCCTAAACAAAGAGAAAGTAAAAGTAGGTGTGTTAAGTTACGGCTCCTACAAAAACTATTGATTCGAAGCAATAGAATATGACATTTAGATTCACAGACTTCGAACAATGGATTTGAATCCTAGTAATAAATCATCAAATCAGTAGCCAACTCTACTACTAACAGTTACATATATAACCACATTGCTTAAAACATTCTTTTTTCTGCTACCAACATCGTACCTGTTAATTTCCAGGTAGATTTTAAAAAACTGTGAGCAATGGTGGAAAATATGTTAGTATTTAGAAAGATGAAGCTCATACAAAATTAAATAATCGTGTATATGTTGTTTTAATCATCAATAAACAAGAAAAAAGTGTCGACCTACAACAGATTTTAAAATTTACCGTCTTTTTGTTGTATTAATAATGATAATTTGTTTTTTTAATTTTTCTTAACATACGATTAATATATTGACATATAATTTGTGTCAATCAGACTTATTTAACATGTAAGAGGCGAAAAAAGCCAATTATAACACAAATACACCTAACAATCGGTCAATTTAATATTTAACGTAAATATGTAACGTAACTATTTAACGTCTAATTTACGTTAGCAAGCGTTATGTTTGCTGATATTATACGAAGTTCAGAAACTCATTTAATTTAATTTTTATAATTTAATCGCGTCAACGTTTCATTCAGTATATCAGTAATTAAGATCAGTCAACACAAATTCTTGTGAAGTACAATTAAGAACGAATAATAAACATTCAATAGGATTATACAAAAAAAATAAAAAATGTAAACACAGGAGTATTGATACAAATTCAAAAAATTACTCTCGCCGCAACGGGAATATGTAATTAAATATTTTTCATTTTGAAATCCAATTCAAAAATTACAATAAAGCGACATTTTTTTAGTACATTTATAAATAGCGTTGTTACGCTGTTTACTGTAACAGCGTATGTTACAGTAAAATCGTGATGCATTGCATTCCATAGGCCACGTGTGTTTCATATCATTTAATCCTTAAAAATCGATCGTGTGATAGAATACAATGCAGCTCCACTCTTTGCCCAGCATGAAAACAATTTAGTTAGTTCTATTTAGACTCTAATGTGGTAAAGACGTTCTGTAGCAGCTCTCATGAGGTAAACCCCTGCATTAGTACGACCGGTTCGCATACTTCTATTGAGGCTCTCAGGCTACTACAACTGTGGGAGTCTCTAAACAATAGAAACCACCAAAAATTACTCAAAGGCGGCCTGTTTCCTCCTTGCCTGAGGCGGTGACTGGCGCGATTTCTTTGGTTGCGGGGGTCATCCATGTTCTCGCCTCTCAATCGGCACCTAATCCAGGCGCCGATCCCTGTCCGTCATCGTCCGCGGCATCGATGGTCTCCGATTCGGAGGCCGGTAGATACACGGTCGATGACATGCCTACCGAACACAAAGCTGTTCGGAGAATGTAAAAGAAGAGGAAAAAAATGGCCGAAAAGCAAATCTAGACAATAAACTAATTAAAAATTAGCGAGTCGATTCTTCAATAGAAACTCAATGGATGTTTGTCAAACATTCATGAGATTTAATGCTTGAAACATTTTGTAGACCCAATTTTTATATGGCTGCAAAAAATACATTTCTACCAAAACTACAATTTCCAACTTAGTAGATATAATACATTTCAGTGATATCAACCGCTAAATATAAGAATTAGAGGTGGAGTAGATATATTAACATTGACTAGAGCTACTGCTGAAGCGGTTGAAATAGTCATAAATCTAAAAGTGGTTGCAATCAGCATTCACTGCAGATCACCACCTGCAGCATATACCTGCCAAATTTTGAATGGGTGGAAGATAACATAACATGTTTAATTGCTCAGTTTCCCCACAATACTACTGATGGGTGACTTTAATGCACACAATTCTCTTTGTGAGTCAAATCAAGAAGATTCTCGAGAAAAAGAATTAAAAAAATTCCTATTAAATTCTGATTTCAATATCCTAAATGATGTTTCAGGAATGTTTTCAACATCAGAGATGGATTGAGGTCCTGTATACAGTTAGCACTTGTAAGTACATCACTAGCACTGAGTTACTCTTTTGAAATTTTAGCAAATGGAAGCAATTATTTCTTGATCCAAATTCTAACTGACATTGCAAGGAAAATATATCCCAAAAGAAAAAGATGGATATTTGATAAACCAGATTGGACAAGCTTCACAGCTACTACAATACTCCATGAAAAAACTGGATTATCGAAGCCGATATTGATGTTATAACTGACATCATTCTCGACTCTGCATCAAGATACATTCCCAGAGCATCTCAACTCAAGAAGCGACCTGTTCCGTGAGAGAACAATGAAATGAGTGAGGATATTAAAAGGAAAAAAAAAGCGTAGAATGCTTTTAAGAACAATGAACATTAGAAAATCTAATTGCCTTTAAAAAATACAGGACTTAGATTCTAAAAAACGATCCTAGCAGCAATACGTGTCATCTATCAACAGAAACCCAAGTGTATCAGATGTCTGGAAGAAAGTGAAGGCTTATAATATGTACTTAGTAGAGTGAAATTAATTATTACTTAAAATTAAATGAACTGAAAATACAGCAGGGCTACAACCTAGCCTTTAGAAAATATTGAGAGAGAAATTATTTTTACTGTAATGGTAGTTTAAACATATGTAAAAACTACAATGTCATTATAAAATACTTATAAATCAATGAGTTATCTAATTCTTAAGAAAAATTTCCAAGAAAAAAAAAACATAATTCATTCTATTGGTACTGTATGTCAGTGTATATTAATCTTTATAGGGATTGTATCAAATTAAAATTAATTTTAAGAAAAAATATATTTTTTATTAACTGCAGTATCATAGGGTGAGTTGAAAATGTGAAATATGGTGTCCACATCTTTATGATCATGGAACTGTTTGTTTCCATTGCTTTTATAGAAAACAATATTTAATAATATTTGAGCTACCAACTGATATTTTTATTTTAATAGTGGTCTCATTCATGTTGATATTTATCAATTTTTTTTTTCATAACATTAATTAATAAGTAAATGATGTTACCTGTGAGAGAAATCATTTACCTGATTCCTCTCACATGTAGAAATATATACATTATTGCAGTATAGTTTAAAGTAAGTAACTGTTTTTTATCATTTTCAATCACAATCTTTATTGGCTTTCTTTTTATGTAGTACAACTGTTTCATTTCTCTCTTCTTCTGACATGTCTTTATCATTCCATCCCCAAACTGTCATATCTGGATGTATGTAAGACCCATCACCTGTTCGAAGTGCTCGTTTTCTTACCATATTCAGAGGAACACATTTCAAATCATAAGCCCAACCAATTTTACTAAAAAAATCAATGAATCTTGTAGTAGCATTATATCTAAAAAATCCTAGTTCTGATGATCTGTAGTCCCATGGAAAAACATGATGATAATTATGCCAACCTTCTCCCAGAGTAAGAAAGGCAACAATATCGTTTTCTCTTGGATTTATATTCCTATAAAACAAAATGAATAACAGTGATAATAGTGATTATTAAAGAAACTTTTCTTGCACAAGAAGTTGTTTAAAAATTATATTAAACAATTAGAATAAACAATTCAAAAATAACCTAAGGATTACTATTTACAAATGAGTAAAGACATTCTCTTACATTCTCTTTTACAATTAATAAAAGAGAATGTAAATGAATAAAACTAATTAATAAAACTTATTTATTAGAATTGTCAATATACAATTATACAACAAACAATTCAAAAATAACCTAAGGATTACCATTTACAAACGAGTAAAGACATTCTCTTACATTCTCTTTTACAGTTAATAAAAGAGAATGTAAATGAATAAAACTAATTAATAAAACTTATTTATTAGAATTGTCAATTTCTATGAAGAAATTTGCTAAAGCTGAGCCTATCTTATTCTCAAAGCTTTTATATGTTTATTGTATCTTTGTTTTTAACCACGAAACATCAAAAAAACAAATCTTTTAGGGAAAACTTTTCATAACCATACGTACATAATAAGACACTGCATTTTTCTACTCAATTCATAGAAGCAATCAAAAATACTTAACATACAACAAAGTATAAATTCTTTACACACACAAAACAGGATAATAATTCAACATTGTTAAACTAAAACTAAATTACAAATATCATATTAACAAAAGAATATGTTCCATCAAATGGAATAGATATTATTCAAATCTAATCCACTTTTAAACAACATTCTAAATCTGAAACACAATTGTCCTCAAGATAAAAATACAGCAAAAATGGTGTACTGATGAAATCACCTGTGTATGTTTGACTTCTTTATATGAGTAAAGAACCTTACAATATTTAAAATTTAGTTCGGTTTGTTTTAAAATTAACAGATCTTTTAATGTATTTTTAATCCGTGATTTATGGGGAACAAAATTTTCAGTTTTAAATGTATGTAATTATTTATTTAACAATATCTTTTTAAAGCAAATCCTGGTTATAGTGAACAGAAAGTTTCTACACGATAACATTTTTAAGTTATTAAATGTAAAATAACTTGTATTCAAAGATATTGAGAATTTTCTATTAAAGGACCTTTAGAAAGTAAGTTAGTTACCAGCAACTTTTTTTTTTACTAAAAAAAGATGCTTCAAATTTGATACAAAAGATCCTTCGTAGGAAAAAGTTCCAGTATTTTATATTTAATCATTTTAAAATCATAGTAACTTCAAAGAAATACATTAAGGGTCAAAACTCATAAAATTACCAAAGTAAAAGTAAAATTTAATATACAGTTACTGCATCTACCACCAAGAAATATAATTCCTTAATAAAGAGTACACTGTAGTAAGCATTCTTTTCTTTAAAAAAATTAAATTCATCTACTGAATAAAATTTAATACAGATTTTCTTTAATGATAATTTAGATAATTTCTTATTTTTGCAAATTTTTCCTATGGAACAATATTAGTTTTACCCTCATGTATAACAATGTGTTTTAAAATACATGTTTTTAAAATATGTGTTTTAAAATATATATTATGTTCTGTGTAAAAGTTTCCTCTTCCTTCTGCTAAGATCAGTGATTGGTTCATTCTATTTTTAGGTAAACAATTTTATATATTTTACGGTATAATATATTGTACACTATATTGTACGCCGGCCTCCGTGGCCGAGTGGTAGCGTCTCGGTCTTTCATCCAGAGGTCCCGGGTTCGAATCCCAGTCAGGCATGGCATTTTTCACACACTCTACAATTCAATCATCTCATCCTCTGAAAATATACCTTAATGGTGGGGTTCCAGAGGTTAAACAATAAAAAAAAAAAAAAAAAAAAACTATTGTATATAATATTTTGTACACTACTACTGAAAAAAACATAGTCCCTATGAATATAGTTATATTTAATACAGCTCTAACTGTAATTCTCCAAACGTTAAGAATTCTTTGTGATTTACAACATAAGACAATATTTACAAAACAATTATTTATTTAATATAATGAGATTTCAGTATTTTATTTTTTACCATTTAGTTTAGCAATCTTCCTGAAGCATATTCTCAGTGCAATAGTCAAATACACAAGCTTGTCTATATGAGGGAGGCACTTGCTGTGTATAAATTAGTGATATATATATTTATATACGAGGGTGGTCTGAAAATTTCCGACCTCAACATGAAGATAGCAGCACTCGTCAGTGGCAGCACTCGAATTTCGTTGTTCATCT
>JAAAKQ030076295.1:0-15231 GCA_010016005.3 Zanna intricata | reverse complement strand
AAACCCAACCACCAAACAACACCGGTATCCACGATCTAGTATTCAAATCCGTATAAAAATTTTTATCTTTACTAGGACTTGAACCTTAGAACTATCAACTTCGAAATCAGCTGATTTGCGATGTTGCGTTAACCACTAGACCAACCCGGTGGGTTACATTTATACTACAAGTAAAGAAAAGGTTTTTTTCTTGGATGGACTGCGCTAAATTAAATTAAATTAGAATTATCATTCTCTTATGTTTTGGTTTGCTACATGGTTTTGTGAAACAAGAAATAGTCACCAGTAAAACAAAAAAAAAAAACAAAATGCTTTACTCATGATTAAAACCTTCCTGCCATATGATAGGTATAAATTCATTTATTGATCAAATTATTTCACCCTATAAATAATCTACAAAATATATAAATATATCTTATATCCTACATATATTTAAGCAAAATATACCATATATAGATTATGTATATATATATATATATACTAATATGAAAGAATAAATATTTATTTAGTCATAATTTACCTTAATTAATCTAGCAAGACCAAAATCAGCAATTTTCACGATGTTACCATCACCAACTAAAACATTACGAGCAGCTAAATCACGATGTATGTAATTCTGTGATTCAAGATATGCCATTCCTGCGGCAATCTGAGCAGCCATATCTATAAGTTGTGGTAGTTTTAGTGCACGTCCTTTACCTAAAATACAAAAACAAAACAAAATTATTTATTAGTAATGTTATCTAAAAAATATATGTATATTAAAAATGTATAAATTAATGATAACAAAGATTAGAGATCAACACAAAGAACAATAGAATAGATGAAAAATTACTTATATGCTGATTTATAGTAAAACTAAAATTGACAAATAAAATAAGCTAAGTAAAACAGGTAACTTAAAAGTATTATTATAATTGTAAATTTCATAAGAATGCACTCAAAATAAAATTAAAGAAATTTTTATTTAATGCACGTTGTAAATTATTTTCCCATTCGTAATTTATACATTGAATAATATTTGTTAACTACATTTATACAAATAAATTTACTACAACATCAACACATACACACACACACGCATGCGCGAGCACGGTGTGATGGAAAGTTTTAAGACTAGACTGGTCTTGTAATTCAAAATGGCAGTACTTAAGGCTATTATGATTGATCTTCATCAAAGAAGTCTCCTTCTGACTGAACAAACTGATTCCAATGGTGTTTCTACTGTTGGAAGTATTCCTGGAAATTTTCTTTTATAAGGGTGTTAAGTACTCTCTTTGTATTTGCCTGGATGTGTTCAATTGAGTCAAATCTGTTTCTTTTCAGGGAAAATTTAAAATTAGGAAAGAGGTAGAAGTCGGCAAGGGCTAAATCAGAATAGGTGGTGCAGAGGTGCAAGAATTTGGCCAAAAGTTCCACGTTTGAGAATGCACAATGAATGAGCCGGTGCAGATGTTTTCTTCTGCACATTTTTGAGCAAACATTTTTGAGGGCACTTTTGTAGTATCCCTGGTTTACTGCCTGCCCCCTCTGGACAAATTTGTGATGTATAATAGCTGTAGAATCGAAGAAAACCACCAACATTGCTTTCACATTTGACTGATTTTGTTGCACTTTTTTCAATCATGGTGAACTTGGACCCCTATGCTGTGATGATTGTAGCTTTGCTTCAAGGTCAAACTAATAAACCTACGATTAATTAACTACCCTATAAAACAAATGTAGGTAAGTTTTAGCTCAACTAATCAGTTCTCGGGACACTTCAAGTCAGTGTTATTCTGCTTGTCTAACAACAATTTTGAAATGATGTTTGCAATCACTCGATGCATTTTCAAATCTTCTGTTAAAATCTACTAAACCTCTTAAAGTCTGTTCATCAGCTGTCTCCCTAATTGTACATCTAAAGTCAGAATGCACTAAATTGTGAACTTTCACAATATTTTTATTGGATTTTGAAGTGGAAAATCAGTCATATTCGACTGATTTGCAGTCATCTTTGAATCTTTTGAACGATAAAAACACTTGAACAGCTTAAATATTTATCCCAAAAAAAAATTTTATGAGTTCAAACCCATCTCTGAAATTGATTTCGCTTTCAAACAAAATTTGACACAAACTTGCAATGTTTTTTCATCCATTTTGCAAAATCAATAATCCGCTCAGAACCAAAAACACATTTTCAGTACCAGGACGCTATTCTCTACTGAACAAAGATATCATGGTGATCAATTCAAGGACAAAACAAGCTTCCCCTTCCACATGCACGGGCATACCTACCCTCGCCTATTGAGGAAAGACGGCAACCGTATTAAAAACTTTTCAATCGCCTCGCACATAAATAGAGTGAGGCAGTGATTAGTAATTTTTTCCACAAATTTTTTGGTGACTGGAAGAAATGCTGGCATAAATTGCATCTCTGGATGACTTCTTTGAAGCGGACAATATAAATATAGAAGAATAAATAAATGAATAAATTATTTTCAATAAAAGTTTTCTTGTTTCACACTCTTGCAGTAAGAGTAATAAGAAATTTAAATTACTTTTCACAAACATTAATTCAATAATTTTTTTTGTCTTCAGTCATTTGACTGGTTTGATGCAGCTCTCCAAGATTCCCAATCTAGTGCCAATCGTTTCATTTCGGTATACCTCCTACATCCTACATCCCTAACAATTTGTTTTACATATTCCAAATGTTGCCTGCCTGCACAATTTTCCCCAACTACCTGTCTTTCCAATATCAAAGAGACTATTCCAGGATGCCTTAAAATGTGGCCTATTAAATTGTCTCTTCTATAAAAAATAAAGGAATAAAATAATATAAAATACAGTAATATAATAGAAAATAAAATAATGAAAGAATAAAAAGTTCATTACCTTGAAGGTAATCGAGCAAACTTCCATTCTTCATCAGTTCTGTAATAATATAAATTGGTTCCTCCATGGTACAGACAGCATACAATTGAATCAATTTTGTATGTCTTAGCTTCTTCATTATCTGCGCTTCAGCCAAGAAATCCTTTGGATCCATAGTGCCTGAAAAGAAAATACTAGTAAATAAAAATGTTTTTAATGAAAGAAGTAATAACAATAATTAAATGACTAAACAATAAACACCCAATGAAAATATAAAATAATTTAAGGCAAACAGCCCATTGAATGGTGTATATGTTTCTATTTAAATAGAACATTTTTTAAATATATAAAATAATTATATAAATATATATAAAGTTGATTCGTATCCATATCTCTACAGTTTTTGTGGTGCTGTTGTTGAATGAACTTTCCAAACAATAACTATAGTAGAACAAAATACTATAAATGAAACTTAAAATTTTTCAACACTTAAAAAAATACGATTCTATTCCAACAAAGCCAACTCTGTAAGCAGTTACTACTACCAAAAGTAATATTAAGATTTTTCAAATATCTGGAACTTTCTTACTAAGGGAGTACAACACTATATGCTTAGATTTAGTAGCTGCACTTTTATTGTTTACAGTCTACTATGTGTGAAAATATAAAATAAATATTCCAGAATTAAAATTTCAAATTGTATAATTTTCTTCATTATTTAGAAAATTACTAATAATCAGGCAAAAGATAATTTGAATACTTTTTTAAAATTACTTTTGCGATTGTTCATCTATCTGGTGCTACCGATGACACTAATAATTAAATCTAATAATTCATTAATGTTATCAAACAGCCGAGTGAAAATCTCTATAAGAATTTTGTACAATAAAAATTCTTAAGAGTATATTTTTGCAAAACATTTTTCAATTATTAAAAAAAAAGAAAAAAATAATTAACATCTTGTAAGATGTAACTGACTTTTTTTTTTGTAAAACTTTACAATAAAAAATTATTTTATTTAAGACTGTTAATTTTTTTTAAGGATATTTTCATTAACCTTTTTTACAGAACAATTATTAAGTTAACGGTGGTTTCAGGTAGGATTTGGAAAATACCATTCATAGATACAGCAGTGGAAGAAAAGTATATTGATCACAAAATACAGTACTCCCGATTGTCAGAAAATATTAAAACAATATTATCAGGAAACTGATTAATGATTTGTTATTCAATAAATTTGGAAAGGAGTTCATTTGATCATGAAAAAATTTCAGAACAAATTTACTGTTAAGTATAAATAAACATATACATGTGTATACATATATACATATGTATAAATAAACAATGAATACACAGAAAAAACAAGTTTTGAATACAGGAATAACCTTTAAATAAGTAATTCCAATGAAATAAGTGAAATTATATAAATATTTAACAGTACCTACTTACACTAGAATTAATAATGAAAAATTGAAGTTTCTAAAAGTACACATGATACATATTATAATGCATACTCATATATTATGAAGTACAAAGTCTGCACAGAAAATAACCAAACATTTTTAATTATGTGCCAACAGAGATATTTAGCGATGTACAGTTGGCAGCACTGTGTTCTGCAGAACCTCCTCTGTAACCACATGTTATTGCATTGTTAATATCTTGTTTAGTTTTTGTGTTATAATATTTGAGTGCAACATGTTTAGATGTTAACAGCAATTTTTGCAACATGAAATTTTCAGGGGCAACGACACAATGTAAAATTTTGCAAGACACTGAGTCAAACTTTACAGAAATGTTTCAACTTTTGAAATAAGCTTACATAGATGATGCTCTGGATCGTACGCAATGATATGAATAATTTTCACGATTTAAAAGTGGTCATCAGTCAACTGAACATGACTCTCGACCAGGAAGGCCTTCGACTTCAACTGGTAACATCCACATTCAGAAAATCAATGATCTGGTGCAAGTAAATTGCTGATCGACTGTCAGAGAACTCGCAGAAAAAGTAAATATCTCAATTGGATCAAGCCATGACATTTTGACAGAAAAATTGAACATGCATCGAGTTGCAGCAAAGTTTGTTCCTAGTTTGATGACCATACAACAGAAAGAACATAACATTGAGTGGAAGTTTGTTGGCAACTTCTTGAACAAGTCAATGATGATGAAACATTCGTACAAAGGATCATAATGGGAGATGAATGCTGGGTTTACAGCAACGACATTGAGACAAAAGTTTAATCATCACAGTGAATCGGAAAACGATCTCCACACCCCACGAAAGCATGTCAGTCTTGAACCAATATCATGATGCTCTCTGTTTATTCGATTTTAATAGACTTGTGCGTTCTAAATTCTTATCTCAGTTGAAACAGTGAACCATGGATACTATTAAGGCGTTTTACAACAGTTATGTGAAAAAATCTGCAAAAAGAAACAAGAGTTGTGGTGAGACAACTGATGATTCCTTCACCATGACGATGCATCTGCACACTCAGCTTTGTCAATTTGTCAGTTTTGTGCTAAAAATTAGATGACTGTCCTCTCTCTCAGTCTTCTTACTATCCAGACCTGGCCCCTTGCAATTTTTTCTTATTTCTGAAATTAAAATCAGTAATGAAAGGACGTCATTTTGAGATTAATGACAATATTAAAGCAATTTCATCACTGACCTTAAAGCCCATTTCAAATGAAGTTATCCAGGACTGTTTTACAATGTGAAAATATTGCTGGGAAAAGTGTGTTAAATAGGGATGTACTTTGCTTTGAAGTGAACAAGAGGCAATAATCTATAAAATGAATAATAAAGATTATTATTACATACAGTTTAGTTATTTTCTGAACAAACCTCGTATATGCTACTAATATCTACCAATTCCTGACACGATCTATTTAATGTATTATCTACTGATTAGATTAAAGGGTCTATTTAATTTATTTATTCTTTTTTATTAATATTGGTCAGAAAGGTGAAGAAATTTTATACAATGACAATTACAATATAAGGAAAGAAAAAAAAAATTATATTTTTGCTTGCAATGAACATCTTACTATAAAACATATAGAAGCTATAATTAAATACGCAATAAAAATTATAAAAGATTATAAATGTAGCTGTAAGAAATCCAAATTTATGATCTTCAAATGTTGATAAGTAAATACAAAATAATTACAATCATGGTTTTACTAAGATCTAATCTGAATCCATTTGTCATATTTTAAAATAAATTTAACAACTAATGAAACTCTTAAACTTAACAATTAATAGGGAAGGAGGGATCTTGTGTCTCTACTTCTTTACAACCTGATAGTGTCACATTGAAACAGTTAATAAATGGCATCCTAAGAATTACAGAGTATGAAGCTAAGGATAAAATACATTTACATTTAATACATGGGTTTCTGTAATAATCATCAAAATCAGCACTTACATTTTCTACGGATATGTTGTAAGTAACTACTAAAAGAAACTGTAAATGAAGCGTGTCCTATGATTTCTGTATGACTAATTTAACTGGACATTTCAAAATAGATGAAATCAAAACAGGCCACACACACCATACTGCTCAAAACCATACACTGTTTATAATTTGTGAACAAACTCACAATGATATTGGAGTTACATATTAATAAATTAAAAATACAGCAACCTGTAAAATTAACATTTCCTGGAGTTATTTTATAGATAATAATTACGGCACAAATAAATAAATGCAAAATATAATAAACTTACCGGGCTTAAGGGTTTTAATCGCAACAGGTGTTGTATTATTCCAAAGACCTTCCCATACCTCTCCAAACTGTCCGTGTCCCAGTTTGCGTACAAACTTGAGCGATGATCTATCAATTTCCCATTGATCTCTTGTGCTGTGAGAAAGTCCACCCGTAACAGGCTTTTCAATCTAAAACCGAAAAATAAGAAATAATTCAATTATAAAAAAAAATTAATTAAAACTTAAAAAAAAAAAAATATTCCAATTATTACAAATAATTGAATTGATAAACAACTGATAAAAACATTCAAAAACACTTTTTCAATGTATAACAAACGTAATCATAGAGCATTTAAAAAACACACACACACACCACAACATATTAAAAAATTGGATTTGCTATCACTGAAACAACCTATATGATATAACCAATAAAATTGACAGTTACAAAAATATTTAAAGCTCACATAAGCAAAAAAATGCAGAAATAAATAATAATAAAAACAAAAATACATTGTGTGTAAGTATCAGACTGAAGAATGCCACTGTAATCATCCTTATTAGCAAATAATACAAAAGAATAAAAAAAAGATGTTAAAAAAATTAATGTTAAATTTATAAAAAATTAATGAAGTAAGGAAAAAATGACTTTCACAAGTATTCTGCACTTAAAATACTTCAAAATTCACAGGAAATTTATAAAACAGATCCATAAATAATAATTAGTCCCAAAATTTATCATCTGCTATTACAAATCTGAGATAATTTATAAAAAGATTTCACAGTTATATAAAAATATTAACTTTTATCAATACTAATTACAAACAGCACATAGTACAAGAACATCTGTCTCATAAAGTACTATAAAGCTTCTCAAAAACACTAAAATTTTATCGGCAAATAATAAACTTTTATACATAAATTAGGGATATAATTTACAATATGATATACATACTTTCCATTAATCATTACATAATAAACCCGTACATAACAGACCCGAAGAGAAAACTAGATTCATTTTTATTTAAACACTACAATGGAATAATTTCTTGATCTTCATTTGAGTCCAGGATAAATAATAACCTTTCAAATTGTTTTACCGCGATAAAAAAAGTATGACTCGTAAAAGAAATCCGGAAATATTCTAAGTATAAAATTATGTTGATTTAGTAAAAACATTTTGAAAATAAATATATAAACAAATTTTATTTTTCTCAATTATATATGATAATACGCGAGAACAAGATGATTTTAAACTGGATAAGTAAAACAATTTACTGCATTGGAATAAAATACACAGAAATCATGCATTTTTCCTCACATACTGCATTTTTTTTATTTTCCTCAAACCTACCCCGAAAAATAAAAATGAAACATTCAATATCCTATGGACCAGCAAATGTAATTACCTTATTAAAAAAAAAAAATGAATAGAATCTCCTTTAAGAAACTTTCAATCAATTACATCAATTCCCTTAAATTTCCCTTAAATTAATAACATAATTTCTGGATTGTCTTACTAATTTAAAACAGTATAATTTTATTTATATTAACAAATAAATTCACGTTTTAGTAAATACAAAAAAAAAAAAAAATTAACTATTCATTGTAAGATTTTTATAAAGAAAATAAAAAACTGAATTATTTTAAACGTAACATATTTTATAACAAAAATTATTAAACCCGTAACCAAAAACAATACATAAAGAACTATGTACATTATTTCTAACATTCCACAATTTGCATGACTGAAAAAAGAAGTGTCGGTACCAATTTTTAAATATCATTCAAGAAATTGTGTTTCTATCACTTCAACATGCACTATGACTAAACAGAAAAGATTTTTTTTAAAAAAGACTTAATTTTTTCAAGCAAAATTTTTTTTCTTCTTCACAAAATGCAACATGCATAAAAATAACTATCAAGTCATGTGTAATTCAATAAAAAATATATATATAAATATGAGTTACATAATGCACATGCGTAATAATTTTCAGTTAATTAATATTATTAAATCTAATATAGGAGTAAACAAGTATAGATTGAAAAATTCTGCAAAAAAGTTGTCCCATACCACTTTTTTTAAATGGACAGAAAGGGTCTATTTAAAATGGAAAACCTATTTATATGAATATTGCTTCAGTATAATTATTAAATGAGTAACTAAGTGTACACTAAATATGTCTAATAAACTTAATTTTTTCTATGTTTTTATTAAAGTTAATATATGTATATATTTTAATTTTAACACGTTTAAATAGATTTACTATTAAAATCAAAGCTTTACACTTAAAAAAAAGTTTTATAAACAAAGAAAGAATTCACGCTGGCACGGGCTATTGTATTGATTTTCAAAATAAATTACCCGAGACCATAAGTAAACCAAAGTAGTACCTACAAGTATATCCTGATAGAAGGACAACATATATTTTTACTATAGGTTATTATAGCTTTTAAGATAATATTTTAAATAAACTATAATTAAAATATTGCAAACAACCACTGACACGCAAACTTAAGCGGAACTTGAGGCGACTTCTGTTATAAGCACATTCTACAAATAAAAAATGAACTTTATGAATTTTTTTAATAAAAAATTACCTTTGTTACGCATCACTTTATCTTAAGCTAATCATACACCTTGGTTGCGGCTTAAGAAATTCACTACTGGCAATAGCAATATAAAAAATAACATGTAAATTTTTAAAAGCAACAACACTTAATAAAATGTTAAATTAAATCATAAAAAAAATTACCATTTCAGTAAAATTAACTGTTCCTAATTTCTTTTAATTTGGATTAAAAGAAATTAGGTTAAATTGAAGAATCCAAATGTACAATATATATAAAATAAATTTATATACCCAACATATGCTGGTTACAATATCTACTTACCCATCATGTATGTAAATAATAAATATACTTTATTTTTTAATTTGTTATTATTAAAAGAAACAGAGTTCATAACAACAGACTTATGTTAATAAATAAAAAAAGCCGACAACGCAGCTATAGGACTTTCCTGTCACGTGGCTTATACACGCATACACACACAAATTAATTTAGCATGTCAGTGCTACACTAACACTCCTTGTAGTGGACAGGGTATTGATACTATTGACGCAGTACACCTGCTTAACCACTAGTTTAGAGCATTTTTTGGGGTGGGGGATGCGATTTTGATGTAATTTTTTTTTGCAAATATTATTTTTTAATTGTTAAAAAATGTGCCTAAAGAAAAATAAGACCTTAATTAGGCAAAATCTCAAGATACTGAGGGTGACCTTATTCTACAGCCTCACTCTCTTGACCTTTTAAGTTGAAAATCTAATGGCGTCGAAGCACAATATATAGAAGAATCTGACCAAGTTTGGTCAAAATCGGTCCGGTAGTTCTGGAGATATAAGGTGATTTAAAGGGTAACACCAAACATACACACGTATGTCCAGGTGTATAAGAACACCTGGAAAATTTCAGTCTGGATTTTTGGGCTTCTTAGGTATCAAAATGTTAAGAGCCAGTGAAAACTGAACCAATTACAAACTTTCCTTTCTATAGCTATAGTGGTAGACAGGAATTAAAAAAAAATTTCCCCCCTCAAAATATATTATCGTTAATACTTAAATATTTATTATACATAATTAAACTTCAATGGCAATCTTTTTGCTCAGTTCCCCTTGATTTTGATATAATTTATATTAAATAAGCTGATTTTAACTAGTAAATTATGAAATTTCCAGAAATTCAAGTATTTATTAATATGTACAAAGGTATAAGCAATTATCTTATTCGGCAATTAAAAGCTGAATAATAATTGCGTCATAACTGACGTAACATTCAACATCATTATACTCTAGTAAAATTGTATTATACACATTAAGTGTGACATAATTTTTGATGCTACAAGTCAAAGTTGTACTTGGACTACCTGTAAGTAAATTTTTGTGCTCTCATCACCAAAAGAACTCTCATCAGCAAGTCTGATGTATATGAAATTTTGATAAAAAAAAAAAAGAAAAACATATGTAATACTTACTAAACTCTTTCATGTTAATAAAGAAAGAACTGAATAGCTTTGTCATCCTGATAAAACTACAAATGAAAATCAAATATTTGATTACGATTGCAAAAACTCCTATTAACCTAGCCTGACCCAACGACTAATTTTCTTTAAAAAAAAAACTCAGCTGTAGGAAATCCAGCTAAATAATCATATAACATCTAAGCCAGCAAAAAAATTAATGTTTACTTCTAAAAAGAAAATGAGGTTACTCATACATTTAATTCACTAAATAATTACAAAATATGATGTCAATTTACTTTCATTTTTTTTTTTTGACCAATTTTATAGTGTAATAAAATACTAAGCCAGACAGGTATTATTAAAATACAGAACATTACATAAAAATTCGAAGATGGTACAATTTCAACTAACACTACTAACAAATTATTAATTTTTTATTTAAAATATTCCTGATATAGTATACAATGTAAAATATATCATTATATAAAAAAAAAAAAATTGTCTTTTAGCTATTAATATTTGGATCTAAAGTTAGATACTATACAAAAAATTAAATTATTAATCTATATTCACAATTTACCAACTACAAAAACTAACACATATAAAAAATATATAAACAAACACGTTCCACAACATAAAAAACCACAAACAATATAATGACATATATATATATATAAAAAGATATTACATAACATAACAGATAAGAAAAAAATGACATATTTAAATAGGAATAAAGTTTTCATGAGTGAATATATAAATGTTTGATGAAGTTCTTTTTGTAACAAAAAAAAAAAAGACAAAGAAAAAAGAATTAAGATAAAAACGAATGATGTAATAAGGTGGATAATACTAAAATGATTTTATAAATGAATCTTATGTTGTTTACCTGTTTATATAAAAAATACAGACAGTACAGTATACGACACAGGTATTAATAAACTGAACCTAAGTGATGAATACAAATAAAAATAAATAAATATCGTATCACAATCAAATATATTACACAGTACAGATTTTTATGTTAAGAAATGAAAATTGAAAATTTTACAACCGATGTCCTAGTATAAAAAACTTTTTGTATGAGAATCTACCGCAAAAAACCGTGTTCCGTATTTAAATAAACATTATCATTTTGTAATTTATCTAATAAATACATACAAAGGACGAAAAAAAATTTGTTTTTTATTATATGCTTTTGTAAATTTAAATGAAAATAATATTAATTTAATGAGTTAATCGCATAATAGTTTTCTTCATGGACTAAATATTTTATCGTATAAGTACTAAAAAATATTATTATTAAATCATAAAATATATTTATATAAACAATGTACACAGTATAAACAAATTTTGTTTAAAACTCTATAAATGCAAAATATACTTAGTTGAGCTTAAAGATACAACAGAGTAAAGAAATAAAACAAAAAATTGTATAAAGAAATTACAAAAAAAAAAAAAAGAAGAAAATAATACTAGTTACAAATAAAAACAAACTTTCCACAATACTATACTATATAATAAATTTTTTTTCTCACTAATTATATTAAAAAAAAAAAAAAAAAAAATTCTATAAGAGATGACAAAATTAACAATTTAATAGTCTTAATTCATTATTAGCTATTTACACTTTGTGAATTAATTATTAAAAACTATTTAAATGAAAACGCCAAATGATAAAATTAAAACTAATAAAAAGATGACATAATTTTAGTTACAGAAAAAAGGAAACTGTACAATTCAAAAGCGTCATGCAATTTAATATTAAATTACGCAAAAAAATTCTAAATTTTCTTTACAAAATAATTTTGCATTAATCCGATTAAGTCATTACTTTCTTATTTTACTTTAAAAGATTTTTATTAATTATTATTATTTATGTGATAATTATGATACAATATTGGTTTTAATTACAGCACGATTAATTTGTTAGAATAATTATAATAATGATAATGATATAATATTTCATGTTATTATTTTTGTTATTTCTATAATTATTGCAAAAAATTATCTAGTGCAAAAATAAGTTAATGGCTGATTGTGTTTTGTGTAATGCGTTCACTTACCGCCGCATATTTTCCAAGTGGCTGTAACAAGATTTAGAGTAGTTTACAAAAAAAAAAAATTCATAAATAAATAAAAATATGAAATTTAGTTTTTATAAAACCAAAACCAAAAACCAAAATTAGTTTTACAAATACTTAAAAAAGTGTTCATGTCCTATCTAATTCCATTGACTATTGGATTGTTATTTTAACATTCAATCGGCCTAAGAATTCATCAATTTTGAATTTATTAAAAACATTATTTTATGAGTAATGTTTAAGTATAAAAAAATGAAAACTAACTTGACAATCCATCATTTTTGAACAGGACTTAAATTATACAAGGGTACAGCCTGTAATGAAACCGGGAGTAAAAAAAAAAATGAAAGCTAACTCGACAATCCATCATTTCTGAACAGGACTTAAATTATAATGAAACTGGTTGAAAAAAATTTCATTATTTATTTACTACCCCGCATAAACGAAGTAGTAAAATGCTTTCATGCACATGCTTTCGTCCATTACCGTTACAAGTTAATAATAACAACAGATGAATTATATAGTCGATGAAAAATGTCAAATCTGCCTGGGACTCAAACAAAAAACCTTCTGGATCAAAATAGTGTTGATAAACACTCTGCTGCTGAGGTTGGTAATGATTAAATTAAAACTTTAAAGAACTGTAAAAAATAATTTTAAGAAAATAACTTAAAACATAACTGAAAAAAATAACTTGAATAAAATAACTTTAAGACCATATAAAAGTGAACACAAAGAATCTTTAATATTAAACAGAAATAAACAAAAAAATTTAACATTGTCTAATTTTTCTGTAAAAAATTATTTTACTACAAAAAGTATTTCATTAAGAACCAAATGTATTTAACGTTTATATTATAAATGTGTTGAATGTTGTACTTCAAATTCACAATTGTAATATTAAATCTATCTAAAATCAGGTACCTTGTAACAGAAGTTTTTCCTATATTATCTTGTTTTTATAGAAATCAAATATGAATAAAAATGAATATAAAAATTGTGTAAAAAAAAAAGGAATCAGCATTTTAAAAAAATCATTAATTTCTGCATTTAAAGAGAAAAAAAAGAATAAATTAGGAAAACTATTAAACATAGTTTTATAAATTAATTAACTTTAAGCTCAACTAAACAAGAAAAAAAAACAATTATCTAAATAAAATCTATTGATCACTCAATAAATGAAACAGTTTTAATCGTGTAATATCACATTATTTCTACATAAATGAGTAGGATATGAAAATGTAATTTTGATTACCACTTTACTGATAGTTGTACATTCTTATTTAGGCTGTGTACATTATAATAAAAAAAAAACCTATAACTTTTGTTTTTGACATCAAAATCTTACCACACTTAGGATTACCTAAGTGATTACCTCTGACCACACTTAGGACTACCTAAGTGTGGTCAAATGTATCTTACCTAAGTGTCTTACCTTGTGTCATGTTCAGATATTAATCTGAACTGACACAAATATGCAAGACATGGTTCAAAAGTAAGAGCTGATCGACAACAAAAAGAGAACAGTTAAAAACTGAAAAATTTATTAATGGTTTCAGATACTTACACATTTAGTTTTATTTTTTGTTAATCATCATTTCATTCCAAACATTTTTGATATTGTGAAAAAGGCTTCACTGAATAAAATTTTGCCATCTGGGATTGTACCCACTTTTGCATTTAGATTTTCAACTCTTGGTTTTCCTTGAAATGTTCGTTTTTGAAGTATAGGAAAAGATAGAAGTCACTGGATACAAGACCAGGACTATGAGGGGATCAAAAACCTACCATCCAAACTTTTGAATCGTTTCTGTTGTGCATGCAGCTGCGTGTGTAGATTTGCATTATCTTGAAGAAAAACGATTTCTGATCTTGGCATTCACATCATCAGTTTTGAATGGTACAATGCAGTTTAGAAAGCGTTTCACAACAGATTTCATGATTCTCAACAATGTTGTCTTTGAACTTCTGGAAATTCTAGAGACAGATTGCTAATCATAAAGCGGCAATTTTCTCTCAGCTTTTGCATTCACTAGTCTGGACACTAGGCATATCGCTTCTCTGTTTGTTGTGAACATTTTTTTTTGTCATGATTTTTTAAAATATTGACAATATTGCCTCATTTTTCCTTCACTCAATGCGTAGGTCCATCCAATTGACTGTGAAATTCAGCAGCATTGTCCCCTTCCGTTAAGAAATCTAACTACTGACTGAACTTAACAACTGGCAGGACTTGCTAATACTGAACTTATTTTAACACACTATCTTTCAAAGGCAAACAACAATGAACAGATTGCAATATGGTGGTTAGATGGTTAAAAGCTACTGCGCACGCTCTAACCAATCAGTGTTGCAGCCATTAATAACTCATCAATCCTTACTTTTTAACCATACCTCATCTTTATATATATATAATCCTTCTGTCCGTGTGTATGTGACTGAACTCCTCCTAAACGGCTGGACCAATTTTGATAAAATTTTTTGTGTGTGTTCCAGTGGATTCGAGAATGGTTTAGATTCACAATTCAGTCCACTGGAAAATGTTTATTTA
>JAAAKQ030076284.1:0-15231 GCA_010016005.3 Zanna intricata | reverse complement strand
GTTATTACATGTATTATAAAAAATAAAGTATATTATTTTAATTTGCATTGTAATAATGATTAGTACTATTATTTTTTTAATATAATAATAAGAATCTTAATTATCACAAATGAAAAATTAAACTGATTTACAAAATTAAAGAAAAATTATTGCCTCGGGTCACATTGACCGAACAATACATGTGTATAGTAAATGAGAACAGAACAGCAGGGTTAAGTAACATTAATTTTAGTGTAATAAGCAAGCCTGTTACTTGTTCAGAAACGATTATTTATACTTATTTTGGAGGTGATTGAGTACAATAATAAAGTTGCTAATATAAAGCTATTTTAAAATATTTTCTTGTAAAAAACAAAATCTGCTCTAATTTTTTTTTACTTAAATTCATAAACTCCAACGATACAGAGAGTCAGATAGATTATAAAATTTATGTTTTTTGTGAAAAGAACTCAAAAATATGATACTTCTTTTCTAATTACAATCTCTTTTTATACAATCTGTATAAAAATTAAAAGTCAAAGAGTCCTCTAAAAGTAAGTTTAATATTACAAAATATTTTTATCTAAATGATATTTTTTAAATATATATTTTTTGTAAAAAAAAGTTACGTTTAAAAAATTCTATATAAAGTAAAAAAAAGATCATTTAATTACCAATGAACAAGGAAAAACTATTTCTTGTTATTGTAAGCAATGAAATATTTAGGATAAAATTCTACTTTTTATAAATACAAATTACTTCCAAAATAAATTTAATATATAATGTAATTCAGAACAATTTTGAAGTTGATTATAAATAATTTCGACCCAACATATCCTTAATTTTGCCTCTGATTTCTCTTTTTACTTCTGAAATGGCATCAAATAAATTGGAAAGAGAAATTTAAAAATATATAATCTAATTTGAGGAATTGATAGTATTCAAAAATAAATTATATTAATAAATTTTGAAAATAAAAGATTATTTTGTTCTACATATCAACTTAATAATTTCATTCGGTTTTACTCATAGTGCAGAATTGAAAATTTTTTGTTAAATAGTACTGGCAGAAGTTTAATTGCGATAAAAAAACATGTTTCTAAAATTTAGCAGAATTAAGAAAAAGTGTAATAATATTTCAGAGTAGGAGTAAATATTAATGATGAGGTTGATTTTTATATAAAATTAAATAGCTACATTAAACCTTTTCAGTTTTAAACGAAAGAAACAAACAAAATAAGTCGTCTGAAATGTTCGAGTTTCTGCCTATTTATATTACATCTACGTAGATAATTATTAAAAGTACTTTTACATCCTTATAATCTAACATAAAAATCATATCGATAAAGGGGTGTAGTTAATTGAAAGAAAACTGGCCCTGAGTTTTCCAGCTAGTATTGATTCAACATGGTATCAATGAAAATTTGAAATGACAAATGAGTTCACATTTAATGATGTAAAAATTAAAATAACGTTTATTACACAGATTATTTCTTATAACTATTTGAATATACCGCTCGGTAGCCACGTCCAGAGAAATTATTAAGTACACAGATATTTATAGACATACGAAATTATTTAAATTGGTGATGCTGCAACGATGTAAATATATTTTATTGCTTACATTCATTTTTTAAGGTAGATAGGAATATTGTTAAACCAAAGTAACAAAACAAAACATACAACGCACAATAAATTTCATTTAAATGATGTATCCGTGGAAACATTGTAGAATACAGAATTTTTATACAAAGATTCAAACGAAGAAAATGATTTACATTCAGTTCACTTTACAGATTTATGCAAGTATAAGATAAGTTGAGCCAAAGGAATAGATGGAGAAGAAAAGACAGCGGGGTGAACATGAAAGGATAGAAAAAAGAAAGCAGGTGAAGCTATAGACTGTTCCCCGGAGCTTTTCTTCAGTCGGAACACGTACAACGTCGTGTTCTCTAAAATTGGAGGAAACTTTTGTCCAGAGAGATCAAACCTGATATTGGCTGTTTTGCAGCTCTGAAGTTGATCAATTTCCTTGAATAATGTTGTGAAGTAACCGATGAAAAAATGTGGAAATTGTGATATATCAGAAGTTGATATCTTCTGATATATTAAAAGTGCGAAATTTAAAATGTATAATATTCATCTTATAAAATGTACATCTTATGCCGATCTAAGCCTTTATTCAAGTACAAATTTTTTGTATTAAAATAACTAATTGAAAGCGATCAGTATACCTTTTTGTTACTAATACAAATGCTTTAAACTTAACAATAAGAACGCACTTAAGTATTAGTGTAATAATGATTAAATCATCAATATTAAAATATTAGGCTTTCCACTGAATAAAGCAATTGAGCAACCAAGAAAAATACCTCCTTAACTGTTGTTTTGAATTACAAAATTACCAATTTCTTCTTATTAAATTTCCAGTTTATATTTGTGCTTTTAACCTTTATAATTTTATTAAGGAAAAAATATTTTGAGTTTGATTTTTGAAAATAATGAGAGTTATATGAATAGATTTACTTATGTAAATACTCGCAGGACTACGTTACTCGTACATTTAGGCAGGCACTATTTATTAAATTTTATATTTAATCTTTTAACATTGTTTGCTCTGTATGGAAATTATTCATCAATAACTCAGAATTCGGTTTTTGATGTGACTGTTTTCAGATGAATTGATCTGTGTTCGGTAAAAAAAATATTTCAGCATACATTCCGACTGTAGAATACGTTCGGTTTTTTCCAGCTAATTGTAAATTAGTTGTAATTAATGTTTATCAATGCTACAAACAAAACAGTGGCATTAATTATCCATTGATAAAAGCAGAATGAAAACACTAGTAAATATAGCACAATTGCTTTTTATGAAACTAAGCAACTTCAATACATCATGGTACGTGATATCAAACATGAACTGGTAACGACAAAGAATTGGTTTGTGGTAATGGGAGTATTTAACAGAAAATTATTGATACCTCTATTTCATTCAATATTAACATTTAATATAATTAAATTTATTCTGTCAAATACCAGTCAAAACTCTCTTTCTTATATCATAAGTCCGTTCCCTAATTAGATAAAACCGTTATACCGCATCTTTTTAAGTTATTATTTATATCATGAGAATAAATACTAAACAAACTATTCTTTATAATTTCCTATGAAATTAATTAACTTTTTCCCAACGAAAAAGTATGAATAAATTTTTTGTGTTATTTGTTGAATTTTTCTGTTCATATGTTTCTAATACTTTGTAAAATACTGTACGACTGTATTGAGATGGATATCAATAAACGAACACCGGAATTTTACGAGATCGGGACTTTGTTTCTGTATTTTACCAATATAATAAATTAATTTTAATACTGTCTCACTTTAGGGAAAAAATAAGTAGTTGTGGATGATGCAAAAATTACTTTTACAAAATTCCAATGTCTGTGCATCTTAACGTTGTTAAGTGTTAACAGTCTCAAGTTTATGACAGTTATGTAGTACTACACGAATCACGTTGAAGTCCAAATAAAGAGTTATGCCAACTAAATTTATCTTAATTCAAATACCTTAGTTAAAGATATACAGTGTCTAGGATTTATTTTAACAGTACTGATTAAGGGGTAGCTAACATGAGAGTCTAGTCAGCACCAGTTCCAGATGTAAAGACAGTTTCATTTATAGGCTTTATTTTTTTCCGGAAAAATAAAAATAAGTAAATAAATATGTGAAGTCTCCTTTTGCTCTTATATTCTATTTTATTAAATCTGTTAGTATTTTACAATGATTCATTAGTATGTATCGGCCCTTCATTCGGGGATACCAGGATCGAATCCCAATCAGGCATGGCATTTTTCGTACTCTACAAAACTCCATTTCCATTTTCACAGGGACAAACTTCAGGCTCATTTGTGGAATTATGAATGTATATCTGTAGCTCGTCAGGCAAAAAAAAATAATTATATATATATTTCCATACTTTTGTACGTTCCATTAGTGATGTGATAAGTACACTTTTAAATTCGTGGAATAATAATGAACTTGGAAAGGAATTTGTTGAAGGAAATTAAAATAATTGTTTAAATTTGATTTTATTTTCAGATTTTTCAAAAATTTGGTCTTTTAGACATATTTTATTTCTCAATATGATCACTTCTAAACGTATTAGTAAATAAATTACTTATCAATTTGTTTACCAGACTTTTATTTTGAAAATACAGAAGCAAATTATAATATTTAAAAAAAATAAAAGTCTATTTCTGTTATGTACATTTTTTCATAATGATTCTTTAAAGTACAACTATCTGTATAATAAATATTTTTATAGAAGTGACAACTTGATTCCACGATCTGAAGTAAACATTTCACTTCATTGTTTGACACCAAGGAAAAACACTCATTTGGATCAAACTATACCCTTAAAAAAATACAGCAACAGAACTAATATATAATTTATATCATTGTGTAATTTAGAATTTTTTAAAGTGACAAATGAAGAGATGTTGAGGCAAATTGATGAGGAAAAAATAGCATTTGGCAAAATATAGCTTAATAAAGAGACAGATATATAGGGCACATATTAAAACATCCTGGAATAGCTACTTTAATATTGGGGGATTTTTTATCTTCCTGGAAGGTGGGAAAAATTGTACAGGCAGGCAGACGTTTGGAATATGTAAAACAAAACGACTGGCACTAGGTAGGGAATCTTGGAAAGGTGCATCAAACCAGTCAAATGACTAAAAGCAAATAAAAAAAATTAGCTTTTTGCTTTTGTCAAACGGGTGATCATGTAAAAAAAATTCTATAATAATCTGTTGTTTCAGAATATTTATATATATTTTCAGATTTTGTTAATAAAATATATATTTTTTATTGAATAATATTAATATATAGTCATTAATTTACTTAATTTATTATAAATATTAATAATTAATTGAATTTGACGCGCATAATAACGTTAATAAAATATCAAAAAACATTTGTGATATGTTATATAATGTTTATTTTGTTTTGTTTTTTATTAAAAAAATGTTCAAATATATTTCTTTTGAATATTATATGAGTGAGCGAATATATTTTAAATAATTCCTGAGACCTTTGAAATTGATTTTTGAGATTAAAAATAATCATACATCGCTTTCACAAAACAAATACTAATGAAAACAACAATATAGGAATGATATATATTTATATATTGTGTGTGTGCCGAGTATGTTGGCATTGATTCATTCAATGCAAAGCATGTCCAGTCGAAAAAATTAAAAAATTCTGAGAGAAAAAGAAACTGAAATGATATTTGCGTAGTCCTTGAAGACCTATCCGCGGAGAAAAAAAGATGAAAATTGACCGCATTGTTTTCCAAATACCATATCTTATTAGTGTGCAGAATACAGATTATAATAGCTCCTTAAAATATATAGCTGTAGTTTTACATTGATTTAGTTAATTCCAATTGATTTAGTGTATCTTGGCTATAAATATTTACCATTTCAATTCGTGAATGAATGAATACAACTGTATCCAGGATAAAAAGTGATCTGATGTCAATCTCATGATATTATTAGCTTCATATGTTATCTAAATTATGAGGCTGAAATCATGAGTTTAGACATCCTTTGTTTTAAATGACATCACTTTTGAAAATTTGAATTCTTAAAACAATATTGTAAAAAATAATGCTTTTTTTTTCATTATTGTATACATATGTATAGAAAAAAGATTAATTATTCTAGAAAAACTGAGCAGTAGAAAACAGTATAATGAGATGTATTGTACGCAATGAATAGAAAGAAAAATGTTGAAACACCAATAGTAGTATAGGTTTAAGAATTCTCTATGTTTAAATTAAATAAATTCAATATTATTAGCTATATAATTGTAGAAATATTTTCACTTCATCATTTGCACCAAAAACCGATTGAAAGCATCATTAAACAATAAATGCTATATTTAACAATAAATTTTTCAATAGCGAGCTTAGTAATCTTAATGTAAAATAAAGCACAAGTGAAAAAAATATATTTGAAAGGACCTCAAGGAAAATAAAAAATTTGCGTAGAAAAAACCAGCTCAGATCTGAGAGAAACAAATGACACAGATGAAAGAACACGTATTTCCTAACCGGCAGAGCAAAGGAGAAGTTCGTAAAACAAAAAGAAGAGACCAAGAAGCTAATGAAATATTGTAACGAGAACATATGTCGACGACGATTGAAAAAAAAAAACAGTAACATCAAAGCAATTATGACCAAAGCACAGGGGAGAAGTATCTTTGATAAGTATAGAAGAATAGAAGATAGAAAGAAAGATGAGGTGGTAAATGACAGTTGAAAAAAAAAATGAAGATATCAGCATTGTAAAAGAACAATCTTTTTCTTCACGAATGGTGTGTTTTCTAGATCATAAAAACACTGCACATAGTGAAATTTCATAAGAAATAAAGTAAGTTATTTTGAAAAAACCATTCAATGTAGGCTACCAACAGAAAATATAAAATTCAGTTTTATATATATAAATAATATTCTATAAAATTCTATGAAACTATGGTTTTTTTTACTTCTATGAATTAAATATAAATATAAACAAATTCCATAAAATTCTATAGTTTTATAGAAATTTATAAAATTCTATTATTTAAAAAAATTTTTTTTTACCTCCGGAATCACCGTTAAGGTATATCATCAGAGGATGAGATGAATGAATTGTAGCGTGTGTGAAAAATTCCATGCCTGACTGGGATTCGAACCCGGACCTCCGGGATGAAAGGCCGAGACGCTACCATTCGCTCCACGGAGGCTGGCAAAATTTTATTATATATATATATATATTATTTTTCAGAAAGTACTCAAATAAAACGCGTTTTCTACTTTTAGACTTAAAGAAACATAAAGGTATAAGAAAAAATCTATAATCTAATAATTATTTTGATAAATGATTATCAATAACTACAAATGGATTTTAATATTTTGACGAAGAAAAATCTTATTGGTCAAATTGTGGCTTCTATAATCAAATAATTTAATATAATTAAATTTTTGACTAAAAACAGTGATATATATATATATATATATATTTCAGAAATAAAATGATCAACTCAAAACCAAAGTGAAAATAATGCAACATAAAAGTATTTAACTTTTTCTTAACTCAGTTTCTGTAATATGTACTTATTATGTATATACATACATATACACATATACACCCTATATATATATCTATATAAAATAGATTTATATTAGAGTATATATATATATATATATATATATATATATACTCTAATATAAATCTTATTAACAGAAACAAATATAACATTATAGTCTATTAGATTCACTTGTACAGTTGGCTTTTTTTCTACATAGTAAATAAAAAACTTATAAAATCATTATTAACAAACTATTGCCTTATTATCAAAACTTTAGATTTAAGGACCTGAAAAATTATCTTTTATCTTCAACATTATAGATAAAACTGTAATCGAACCTCTTTCTTCATCTGTTTAGCCTCCGGAACTACCGTAAGCTATTACTTCAGAGGATGAGTATGATGTGTGTGAATACGAATGAAGTGTATTCTTGTACAATCTCAGGTCAACCACTCCTGAAAAGTGTGGTTAATTGAAACCCAACCACCACAGAACAGCGGTATAGATCGTGGGATCTAGTATTCAAATCTGTATAAAAGTATCTCCCTTTACTAGAATTTGAACATTAGAACTCTCGAATTCGAAATCAGCTGATTTGCGACATCGCGTTAACCACTAGAAAAGCTCGGTGGGCAATGTAATCGAACCTTTTTTTTTTAACCTCCGGAACCACAGTTAAGTATTACATCAGAGGATGAAGATGAATGATGTGTAGCGTGTGTGAAAATACCACACATGACCGGGATTCGAACCTGGGACCTCCGGATGAAAGGCCGAGACGCTACCACTTGCGCCACGGAGGCCGACAATGTAATCGAACCTGTGACTGTTGAACTCTACAGCTAAATTCAACTACATTGCATAAAAAAAAATGTATATTTTTTTAAAGAAAAATTAGCTGGATAGGTAAGGGTTATAGATATAGATTGGTACTCAATTACCTAAAGTATTTTTCCTTTTTTAGAAATTATAGGATTTAATATTTTGTTCTTTATCAGTGAGAATAAAAAATGGGGTGAGTACATAAATTATGATTATTTAAAAAAAATAATAACCAGGACTTTAGTGAAATATTCACAGCAATGTATGGAGTACATAAATTCATGTTTAAGCAGAAAAATTGTGCTGGATTGTCCAAAGCCCCATCGAGTATTAAAGACTTCATAGGTTCGCGTGTTTTATTGACAGTTTTATTAATCCTATAGGAGAGTGTTTTTCGTTCCATGGATTATTCTTTTTTTATTTCACGACAGAATTTTAAACCCAATTACAAGAGATAAATAAATAAGAGGCAGAGGGTCAACATCGAGAAGGATTTATCGCCTCAATTATTCAAATGAGTATTATGTGACATCTGGCACGGTGATATTCACATCATCATATATAATCGAGTTTTAATAAACCCCTTACATCTCTCCACCATTGTACATTAATTTAAAAATAAACATTTTATTTAAAGTAACAAAAATTATGATAATAGTATATTTCTTCTTATAACCGTTTTAAGTAGTTTTGTGTAGTAAAATTTTTTATCTATCATTTTTAAGGCAAAATTGATTCATAAACATATTATGGCAAAAATAGGTAATTTTTACTATTTTAAAATTTAACATCAAAATAATCCTGTATTTTATAATTATGTAATTTATGTTTCTATAATTTTACTAGATAATCAGAAAAATAGTTTTCTGTAACACTTTCTAAAAAAATTGAGAATTATTTGAATAAGGAAGAGACGAAGAGAGGTTGTTACAAATTTTGCTGGTATTTTTTTTTTAAATAAAAGTTTTGCTGGGACATATTTGATAGTGCATTTGAAGAAGGTGTGAATTTAGTTAAAATTCCGTATATTTCTCATTCAAAAATTTTATTGAATTCCATTGAAAGGTACATTTTTTATAATAAGGAAATTGGAAAAATCTACCACAATGGGAGCTTAGTTGTTACGAAATATATATAACTTATTTTAAAGATTTTAAATGAAAATATAAATGAAAATTGCATTTTATACATAAAATATATATATATATATATAAACTTACTAAAAATGGAAAATAAATTAATATTAGGTTAAAATGAATATAATTCAAGTCCAGTCTAGAAAATGTTTAGAACCAAACTTGACTCTAAGTTTCAACTTAGTCTTCATCTGTTATTTTTTCTTCAGAGCTATCTGTTACCATTTTCTTTTTTTTTATATTTTCTGAATTTATTTTTTTTCCCAATTTATTTTTTGAATCTGTTTTACAATTTATTTTTTCCTCTTTTTCTATAGCTTCCAAATGTAGTTTATTTTTTTGTTTGCTCTTCACCATGTTTTAAATATTTTCATTTCTTTTTTCTTAATTTTTACTTTCTGAAAGAAGGAAGGAGTAAACTAGCATCTGCAAGGATGCTAGTTTACTCCTTCTTCCTTCTTTTCTGTGTTCTATTCCTCAAATCAACCTTAGGATACAGTCTAATTAATACAACGTTATTAGTTTTAACTGCTATCGTTGGAGTAAAAACAGGTTCTTGACTTACAAGACGGTTGACTAAAGGGCGGTTGATTCAGATTGTAGATGCTTCAGATGACAAATGAGATGGATTTTCTGATGTCTATAATGATCTGTCTGAGACGTTTGCTGAAAAAAATCTTAATCTCCGTAAACGTGACAATTAGAAGGTCAGATTCTTGCTTTGCGAAATCCACTTCTTATATTTTTCTGATTTACTAACGTGATCAAGCCTTCTAATAATAATAATTATAATAACAACAATAATAATAATAGCAATTTTATCTCCAAATAAATAAAATATTACTTAAACTATTGTGTTTAATTATTATTCTACTTTACAGTCAAAATAAATTTCGGTTATTTAATAATATAAATTACGTTTCACTACTGGCAAACCTGTTCCAGAGATTACCAGCATTATAATTAATTATGATAATAAGAGAAAAAATAAAATATCGGTTTAATGGGCGAAGTATTAAATTCAAGTAACGTGAGAGATTGGTGGATTGAAATTAGCAAGGAAAGCTCCAGGACTGTATTTGGTGACTGGTAAAACGTTGTGTATATTACAGTGTTACTACGGTAATATATATAATCCAAACTATATTATTATAGTTTTGAAGACAAATAAATCCGTAAATGGGATGTCCTCGTACGAGCCAATAAGTTTACTTCCTTTCCTTTCAAAGGTCTTTGAAAGGTAGTTCCTTCAAAGATTATGGCCAGTCTTATAGGAGAGTAATTTAATCCCTGATCAACAGTTTAGCTTCAGAGGTGGTCATTCCTCCATCCTGCAGGCCCACGGAATTTCGACGAAATTTAGCTTCCGGGCTCATTTTCAAACCGGTTTAATTTTTATTTAGTTACGTAGATGGGTGGTTTCCTTAAGTTAGATATATCCACGAATAATCTGTTTGCATAAACAATCTATAAGGTGTTCTGCAGCATTCTGTTTTAGGACCGATTCTATATTTCATATACACTGCAGACCTTTCCAGTAAGAAAATATCCCAGTTACGTCCTACTCAGATGACGGCGATTTTTTTCGGTAGATGGCAAACTTGCCTCAAAGTAAGATGCACTGATCTTATCAACAAATGACTGTATATATGAATGGCGTAAGTCAATTCTACCGAATCGAATTACCTGTTATATAACATGAGAAGGAATAATTGCCCTCCGGTTGAACTAGATAATACTCTCTTCTCTGAAGAGAACAGACAGGTTACAGTATCTAGGGTTATATTTAGGACCTCAAGGATTGATCTGGTAGGATCATATCAGAGAAAAGAGGAGACAACCTAATGCTAAACTAATCGATTGTACTAGCTCCTTGTTAGGAGGTCTCATTTATCTTTAACGAATAAATTGTTGCTGAAAATGTTTTTCTGAAACCAATTTGGAGGTATGGCGTGCAGGTATGAGGAACTACTTGTAATAGTAACGTTGAAATCATCTAACGGTTTCAAAACAAGATGCTAAGGCTGGTATCAGGAGCTCCGTAGTTCACTGTGAACGATGATACATGGATATAAGCTGCAGGTCTTCATAAGGAGGTACGGAGAACCAGTACGGACTACATATCAAAGCTGCATAAGCATGTAAATCATCTGGTACTAATTCTGATTGACAATTGTGAGGAAGTAAGACGATTGAGGAAGCTATACTGGACCTCGATGATCTCTAGGAGCATGGACGATCATTGGGTGCTTATTATTTCAAAGAAAGTTGAAATTTTAAGAATCTATTCGAATCTATTTGACTATGTTGTAGCTGGTGATGAACTCTGAGT
This sequence comes from Zanna intricata, assembly GCA_010016005.3. Taxonomy (NCBI): domain Eukaryota; kingdom Metazoa; phylum Arthropoda; class Insecta; order Hemiptera; family Fulgoridae; genus Zanna; species Zanna intricata. The sequence continues at coordinate 3,822 of JAAAKQ030076284.1, read as the reverse complement.
CAGCAGTAAGTGTTACTGCCTGCTAAGTGCTAAGTGTTTGATGTCTTTATTGTTTGTGATTATTGTTTTTATATGACATTAATATCGTCGATTATAATATGTATTTATGACTTTACTTGAATGAATTTAATGTTTTGCTAATGAATTATTTAATTGACTTTATTATTTGTTACCAAAATAATGTTACCAGATAATAATACCTTTGTTATTTATTATCTTTGTTTTTGTATGTAAAGTAATGTATATTATTAATATTGCATTTGTAGTGGGCTATATTTGGATGGTCTCTAGACCCGTTAGAATCAGTAAAAATTTTACTTACGGTTTCAATCCTTTTGACGATTGATTACATAAATAAATAGCTCAAACAAAAAAAAAATTATATTAATACTAATTTATAAAAGAGACTATATATGGGAATTTACGGTAAACTTATCGTATAACGGATTTCCCATTAAAGAAACATAAAATTCCATTCATTTGACATTTTCAACCTTATTACAAACAAACCAACCATTCTTAAATAAAAGACAAATATCCTATCACAATTGGTATTCTCCCATCATTTGTATATTAAATGTATTGAGCAAAACGAAAAGCGTGATTAACGTATATTCCATCAACTAAAGTAATCGTGAAATAAAGTCACAAACCTATCAAACCTCATAACCATATCAATTGGTCAATCGGCAAGAACAGCTGTGCGTAATCATCCATCTCAAATATTTTATTAAAAATAAATTTTTTTTCTCGTAAAATAAGTCCAAACTTCCCTGATACCATTAGATATTAAGTAATAAATCTTAGGAACCATGTTTCTTAGAACATACGATCTTTTGAATTTTCTAGTTTTACAAAGGAAACAATAATTTTTCCCTTATTTCTACCAGGCTATACAGTATTATTATCTTCTTCAATGCATCCGTTTCTAAATAGAAATTATCCATTAATTTAATGATGTACAATATTATAGGTAATATTTTTAATTTTCTAAAAAAATATTCTTTCGTTGTCTTGGAATATCATAGTCAGTTATTGACTATGTCAGTCATTGAGCCTGGAAGAAAGATTAGCCAAATGAAACATACCTTATAATATCGGGTTTTAAATAGTCCATAGACTGCTATATCAACTGGTTGCCGACGGTAAGAAGTGAACAGCGGAAAATAAAAATCAAACAATTCCATTTTCCGTACAGAAATCTACAACTACCACTGACAAATATGAAATATGATTGTCAAAGATTAAAACAAATGGAATTTCAGGAGATGAGGAAACTTTTTATGAAAATGTTGCACTAATGAAAAATATAGATGACATCAACTTTAAAAACGCATAAAAAAGTTACAATTCTTCGAAAAGTATTTGTCAATATCAAATTATAATTATCAATATTTAACTCGATTACTACAGGTAAATTTTGTAATAGAATATTATAAAAATTCTACTATCGATAGCGGTCTACTGATTGCATATTGTAATATAAATGATTCATTCAGGATTTAAAATAACATTCTATCAATTTGTCACAATAACGTCTGAGTTTGATATAATAAATAAATAAATTTACAAAAGGGAAATTTTATAAACATTTTACTGGTCTTTGTTCCTTACTTACATTAATAAGTAAGAAACTTTTTACTTAAGTTCCAATTACATTAGTATATATAGAATTATTTAGGCAAATCTGAAGATCCTCTTTGACTTACTTTTTTAAGATATTGTTACCCAACGGAATAAGTACTCAAAATTTTATCGCGTATCATATCTTGAAATGTTACATTTTTAATACATAGTTTAAGAATGGGAAAACTACTCTGCTATGTAATCGATATAAAATTCCCAAGCGTAGCAAGAAAAAAATTAAGAGGAGTGTTGTGGCAGTCATGCTACTAGTTCATACAATTTAAAAAAGATATATGGAAGAATTGCTCTTACAATTTATACTAAAAATTAAAACTCTACGAATTAAATTAATTTATTAGTATATTCCTTTACAAAAAAAAACTACAAAAAACTATCAACCTGCTAAGTTATCGATTGCGGCGAGTGTTAATTGCTTATACACATACTTTAGCTGTGTATGTAACCCATAACACATATATACATAGATAAATGTAAAATAAAATTTTTTTGTTATGTTTTTTCTTTTATCGTTCTAGAAGATGTCAAAAACCGTTCTGATCACGAGTCAACGGCCCATCTCTAAAACACGTAAAGCACGTTTTCAAAAGAAAGGCTAAAAATAGTTGGATAGGACGAACATCATTGGCGAGTTTCAGTAAAAAAATAAATACTATTATAATAAGCCGTAAAAAAATAATTTTATAAATTAAGTATCTTAATACATTTACATATGTTTTTTACCTGAAATATTACTTGTAGTAGTAATCCTAAATTTTAATTATTATTCTATTAAGTAAAGGTTCTTATTATTTAACATTCTTTCCAACTGAAAAATTATTTGAGATATTTAGAGCATCTTATTAACTAATTCCAGGAAAGAAGGACAAAATTATTTTTTTTAATAATATTATTTATTCACTGTAGTAAAAATTTTTAACTGGCAGAGCGATCACATCAGCCACCCCATTAATACCCATCTAAAAGTGCTCTTCTGGATAGACAGAGCCCTGTGGGATCACTTAGGACAGATCCCTGTGGATTCCGTTTTAATTTTCATAGACCTTTGAAAGTACTCCATTAGCTCTAAAATGTAGCATACGTTTACTCAGAAAATTAGCTATAAAGCTCAACACATTCATGCTAACATCGTTTTGTAACAAGGTAGAAATTATCCTCTCTCTCCAAGCCATCTCATAAGTCTTTACAATGTCTAAGGTCAGAGCAAGAATATACTCCTTGGAGGCGAATGCCTCACACACATCCGCCTGTATAGATATTAGGTAGTCCACGGTCCACCTGTTTTCCCCTGAATCAGTATTGGTATTGGCAGAAGAATTTATTTCTCTCCAGATGTCATTTCAGTCTGTTATTTAACCTCTCCTCCATCTCCGTACAAAGGGTGCATATTAAAGTATTCGGACGGTAATTGGTGCTGAAGACCCGCAGCAGGGAGTTCCCGTATAAAGATGTGAAATATTCCATCAGGTTGATGCTATTATTCCACCAAATTATGCCCTCTATACTGAATTCGGAAACATTTTTATTACTCACAAACTTATCATCAAGCTTTAAATCACTCGAGTTCCGTTAAAACCCGTCACCCAGAATATTTGCTATATCGTGAGGATTGTGAATAACATGACCGTTCTAAACTAGATCATGTACATGATTGGTCTTATAGATTCCTTTAATTTTGTTCCATACCACACCCATAGGAGTGTGTCTATTAAGCAAAGCCAGGAAATCGCATCACGCTAGACGTTTACTTTTTTTATATGTCCTTCTAGCCTTCGAGCGTAGTTTTTTGTATTCTAGAATGGTCGCCTCATTCCGATGCCGTTTGTATTTGTTGAAAACATTCTTTGACGCCTAAATCGCTAATTTCCATTCATTGTTCCACCAAGGAATACGTTTCTTACCAATGAAACCAGATATTATGGGTTATAATGAGTTCAGCAGCATGCATCACATGATCCGCAAAGTTCTTAACGTATTTATTTGACCCCCATCACCCGTCAAATGCAAATCTCCAACGTCATCAGTAATCAGTTTCTTAAATCTACATCAGTTAGAATACTGCAGTAGCCCTCTAGGGTTCAGTCTTCTATCCCATTACTTAATTGCTGAAAGTAAATCAATTGTTAATGAATTTGTTCCCTTAAATATATAAACACGTATATAAATATATATATATAT
>JAAAKQ030076273.1:0-15231 GCA_010016005.3 Zanna intricata | reverse complement strand
GAGGTCATGATACGACATATCATCATTATTGTATTAATTCGAGTGATTCAGATCGTGCTCTACAGGTTAAAATAAAGAAAAAATTCATATAAACGTGGATGTGGAAAAGCTTTGTTTTTGAGCTTCGATAAATTTCACTGTATTTCTGCTTTTGAAATGCATCGAATTTAAGAAAAGGATGAAATCTGATATTTTCACACTGTTTTTGTCCTAAAAAAAACTGTGTAATGTATTTCACAAATCTTTTTTAATTTTCCAAAAAATTATTGTAAAACACAAAAATTGATGTCGCAGTTGTTTTAGATTTGATGAATAATAACTTCGTTAAATTGCCACTAAGTAAATAAATTTTGTAACAAACTTTGTCAGAATTAAATTTAATTTAGCTCAAGAAAAATTATGCCTGGAGAAATCTTACAGTATGGACAACTAAATATGCTGAAAAGATTTGGAAGGTTCACTTTTATTATAAGTAAACAAACGGAAGCGTGAAAGAAAAATACTATTTTATAATTTTAAACCAAAATGAAAATGATTTCAAATTTGCAAAATATCTAAAAACAAAATCATTTGTAAATAAAAATCAGTTAAATAAAAATATGTTTTAAGTTATATCACAAAATTTATTCAAATGTCCTCCTTCATTGATTACATAACATTCCACTGGATTTATAATTCCTTGGTTGACTCTTTTTACTGTATCAGCTGTATTGAAAATAATAATTTCAACTGTGTTGAAGATTTTTTTCACAAATTCTTCTTTACTAGTTAATTTTTGTTATATACTGAAGATTTCATATGATCAACAAACAGTTAAATCCACTGGTATTAGTTCAGTTAACCAGGTCAATTAGTTGGATCGATCCAGTGCCTAGATTTTATTGTCAAATAATTTCTAAACTCTTGACAAAAATGAGAGTAAGTTCTATATTGAAAAATAATTTCTTGACTTGTTAATAGCGGTATAAATATTGTGGATTTGTCGGAAATATAACAAAGGTATTTATTATATGTCAAACCTATAAAATTGCGTTTTGTGACACCTATTTTTTGTGAATTACAATAATTTTCTAAAAATTTACTAGGTACAGTTCTGGAAAATATTTTATTCAATTTTTGAGCTAAAAAACATATGAGAGAATCAAATTTATCTTTTATTTAAGTTCCAAGAATTTCAATACGGCTAAATTTTATCCTTGGAGCTGAAATCAGGCCAAACTTTTTCTCAACCTGTAACCCTTCCTCTGCTAATTAAAAGTTTCCTTTGCTAATATAATGCTTTCTCTGCTAATATAAGGTTTTATATAGTTTTTTTTATCAACTGTATAAAACGTGTATACATACATAGAAATGATTTAATATTGGACGGTAATATTTCAGTAGCTGATTTGGAACATAAATATAAACAAAAGTTCTTATAATTTTATGCATGAAAATACTTTCGAATTACCGCTAGCAGAATACTTTTCCTGATTTCTATCTAAAATGGATCTAGAAAATGAAACATGCACTAAAGTTTATATGAATATAGAATGAATATTAAAATATTAAAGATAAAGCCAAGAATCTGATGGTTTTATATGTATTTCGATTATAATTTGAATAATATAATTTTAATAAAAGTTTGAAAAATACATTTCTGTAGTTTTAGAAATATATTTGCGATATCAAAAAAATTGAAGTTGAAAAAACGATTAACCCATACATTTCAAACAAATAGGCAATTTTTTTAAAAGTTTTTGTAGATAATTTAATTGTAGAAAAATTAATGTAAATAAACTCAATAAATGCATGTTTGAAAATTTTCACATTAAAACAAGCACGGGCCAAAAAAATAATAAACCCAATTGTAGCTGCAAAACTTTACAATTTTAATAAACTAAAACAGAAATCTAGAGTTAATACTTATATAACTGATCTAAATTAGTTGAAATATTATCACGCTGTTCTGAATCATGTATATGTACGCGCGCGCGCGCGTGTGTGTGTGTGTTTGTGGAGCTATTATATACATATTAAATAGTCCCCTTATTCTCTATATTTAAACTGTTTCACTTATGTTTAAAGTTTCCTGAAACCTTTTAAGTTGCAAATTTTTTACTTTCGAAGTTTGGTTTATGAGTGATCTGTTTTCCCCGCTTCAAAATTTTATGTATCTTTGTTCGGCTACATAGTTCCTTACTAACTATAAGTGATTAACAATAAATATATGTCACTGTACTATGTATTTGTATAGACAAGACTACATTAGACAACACTTTTTATAACAGCTTATTTTAGCATTGTTGAACATCACTTCTAAATTTGTGAGATAAATTGAATATGCACACTAAGTAGACTTTAAAAATAATAAAAATAAAATGACACAGAACCAAAGCCATAATCCTAACACGTGTAATATTCTTCTATTTTCGAGAAAATAGTTAATGTTCTGATATATAACCGCTGCTATTTTTTTGCATTAGCAAAGAGATCTTTTCAAGAATACGTACTTGATTGAGTTAGTCATTTAAGATGAAAAAGTATTGTCTAATATTATTATTTTAGTAATATATTCCCCTCTTGAAATCAATAATAACTATGTCTTCTAAGATTATAGCTCTATATATATATATTTTTGTTTTCTTTTTTTTTTTTATAAAAGCGTAATTAATATTGTATTGTTTATGAGTTGAAGATACGTAAGAGCAATTCTTTTGAGAATGACGTATTGTATATTCTCTCTTCTCTCAAGATTAAACTGTGAAGTAGAGTATTTGATGAAAGAGCTATTTATTTAAAATATGATGCAGTGTCTGTAAAGTAATACTGATTAAGGAAATGTAGTTATTAATTAAAAAATAACTAGCACAAAATTTAATTATTATAAGTTTGTCAGTAGTCTGAAAGCATATTAACGTGATTATAATTATAAAGTATAATTATTTATAACATTTTCGAATAAGCTAAGGATGTGAAAACATCTATTTTTAGTGTAATACTATTCATGTAGAAAATTTGACAAAATTCCTTCGTGTTAATTGTAATAATAAGTAAAGACATGTAATAAATTTTAAATTACACTGAATTAATTTTTTTTATCCTGAAAGGGTTTATACAGGACTTTAACATATAAAAAGATGGATGAATACTTCAAAACAGCTGAAAATACAAAACAAAGATTGTATGAATAATTACATAACAGATATGATAGCTACAGAATGTATAAAATGTTCATACAAGTAATTTTTGGTAATAGCATATTAAAACTCTCTAAGTGATTAATTCATAACTCTTTAAATTTTTAGTAGAGGTTCTTACGTGTCATTTAATGCGCCAAATAAGGCTCGTAAAAAGTTTCAACGCTATGAGACAAGTCGATCAAGTTGAGATTGATGGGAAAATGAAAAAGTAATCGAGATATTTCGAAGAAAGGACGCAACCTACTTCAGCCACCGGTATAAGAATATTTTACTTCAATATTTATTTTGACATAAAAATATAACTGCAGGTTCTATAATAATATACTTATTCTTACGTACTTCATCATTTATGATTCTTTAAACAGTTAAAATGGCTGGGTTACACTTAAGCTATCAGTCAAACCTTCTCACGCACTTAAGTGCAGTTATTTGAGGCATAGGAAAAATCATTCATCAATACTGGTAGGTGATTATGAAGATATTTTGTCTCATTGATCAGGAAACTGAATCTTAAATATTAATTAGAATTTAGGAAATTTTTAATATTTAAAAATGAAATATCTTTTAATTTACATCAGTGGATGTTAAGTGGAAAATTGCTGTTGATAAATGAACTGAATAATGAAAGTAGATTATGATCAATAATATAACATATGATTAAGTAATATATTACATTATCTTATTAATATTCATTTCTGTTGTAAAACAGGTTTATAGGCGAATATGTTATAAATCTGCTTTAGTTAAAAATGATTCTATGACTTGAGGAAGAGAAGTTACGAACAGAAAAAAAGCTTTTTGTCTGTTTCAAAGAAGGAATTGTACTTACATTGATCACATCACCATTAAGCTCTGAGAAATAAAATAACTACATTTATTTTTTTTGTTTTAAATTATCCTGTTCTAAGAGAAAAGGTAGAATTTAATTAATCAAATGAAATTATCGTTATGTTTAAAATATAACTAAAAATCAATAAATTATTGTAAAAGCTTTGAAAAAATTATGTATTCTAAAAGAGAGTATTCCAACCCTTAAAAGCAAACCTAAGTAAAGTTAATTCCGTAAACATTAGTAATTATGTTTATTAAATGACAGAATTTAAAAGAATGAAGGCAGGTAGAAAACAAAATGACCCCTTTGGGTTATACATACTTTTTACCAAGAAATATTCAATTTTTTATTTCCATGTAATATATATTTGATAATGTAGAATGGAAATTTAGTACATTCAAAAATTATAAATTTGACTGAAATGCCGAGAAACAAGATTCTATTTCTAAACTGAGTCCTACAGCAAGAGAAAAAATTAAAGAAAGGCAAAATTCAGTTCAGCATCGACTGAGACGTGTATACATTTTATTGTAGTAGCTATTCAACTTGTGCGTAGAAGATGAGAAAGAGGATTTGGACTTATCCAAAATGAAATATATATAAAAATTCGCGGATAACAGAGTTTTAAGGCAGAAAATATAGATGAATCGGAAGAGATTCCTTATGGCATGTATTTATTGTTTAGAGAGAAAATCAGTATGAAATTAAATAAGAGTAAATCAAAATTAATGAATCTGATAAAAACAGGTTATAAGGAAATAAATATGAAGGTGGATACAATATGAAGTTGTAATTAGATTATAAAACTGTAAAGAAATAAGGTAAAGATAAAAAGCACACTGGGATTAGCAGAAAATTTTTATCTAAAAAGAAGTTTGCTAATAAATATAAGAATTCTGAAAGGTATTCTTAAAAAAATATTTATGTAAATTATGACATTTTTAGGTAGTAAAACATGTATAAAATGAAAAATAAGAAGGAAAAGAATAAAGGATTTGAAATTTTGTCTTAGAGAATAGTAGAAAATATGTGGATTGATAAAACATGAAATAAAGCGATCTTAAGACAAATGGGAAGGAAAAGATTTGGAATAGAATCAATCAAGATAAACAAAATCAATGAATCATAAGTCATTCAGGTTTAGATAGTTTTATAATAGAGCGATGAGTACAGAGTAAAAAAAAATATTTAGAATGAGAAAGATAGAAATGGAGAATAAAATCAAACCAGTAAAAAGACTAATGATTCCATAAACACTAAACGAAAAAAACATATATTGTATTTTTAAATAGTTAATAAAATACAAAAATCGATTGATGATAACATACAGTTAACAAGTAAACAATAATCGTGAAGGTATTTGAATGTTATTATCCAGCGAGTGATGTGAAAAGATTAACATTTTGAAAAATTACTTTTTACTTAAAAATTATTAAATGCATTTTATACTTTAATAATACTACCTCATTAAAATACTTTATTATTTATACTTTATAATATAACAATTCTCAGGAGTAAATAGATTATTATAACAATGGACTCCAAGTTTATTAATTAAAAATCTTAAATAAAACTGGGTGATTTTGTTTTGTGGAAGTAATCACGTTTCATAAACGAGATATTTTATTTAGTACTCCAGGCAGTAAACAAACAACTGAAGCTATTACTCGTTCTATAGAGTTTGATGTGATGTATGTTATACTCGTAACTGGAGTAAATATGTGATGAGTTTGAGAAATACTGAATTAATTTAGAATGGATTATTCATTAGTTTCGAAAATAATTTAAAAATTTTGGTGAATTAAAAATAACTACCAGTAGGTTCTTGAAATTTAGTAACAGATTTACATTTATGGAAATTGCAAAAATGTTTAAGTTGCTAAGGGATGTTATGTTTTTAAACTTACCTCCCATTACTTTTTTTATTATTACCATTTACAGTTAACCATTTTATTCACATTATAGCTTAAATAGCTTCGTTTATGTTAAATAAATATAATTAATATATTCTAATTTGTATTAAGCTACCTCAATTTACGCTTACCCAACTACAATTTCATCTGTACTTAAATCGACAACGAAACTAGGTGTAAAATAACTTCAGAAATTACTAAAAGGACTCGCTATAATCAAAGATCAAGAGTTAGAACTAATTAATAATTTTATCCAAAATTTTTATTTTTAGTTAATCAAGTAAAAAAATAACATGGCAATTTTGTAACTTTACTTATTCAAGGGTAAATTTTCAAATAAAAAACTTCTCTTCTGCTAATTTAAAAAGAAGTCAGCAGATGTTAACTTAAAATTCCTTTAATTACCTTTAAATAGGTTTTAAAAATCAGTGCATAATAAATATATCTAGGAATTTAGTTAAAAAGCAAAAATAAAAATGCAAAATAAAAATTTACTTAGTTTTATACAAACGAAAAAAAGGAAGTAAAATAAATCCCAGCTATTTGTCTTTTCGGAGTCAATTCGTAATACAATCAGCTTTAAGAGAGCAAACAACTATCAAGTGCATAAATTTTAATGTGGTTGGTTTCTTTTTCTATTTGTACCTCTTAATTGCTCTTTTACCAAGTAGATGGTACCTCAGAGAGGGACCTCAAGAAAATTGTATTAATGATAATTACATGAACAGAGGTTCTCGACCAAATACCTCATTAAATCATTTAAAGATTGAACACCTCGTAAATGGAAAAAACACTTTTATAATTGGTCCAAATAAATAACAAATCAATAAAAATAAATCACAGGTAAAAAAGAATAAATATAAAAACAAAGACATCCGAATCAACCGTGAAAACAATATTATAAATAAAACAAATATTTGTCGGTAAGAAAAATAAATATAATTTATAAAATCTGTCGACACAGCTACAGATTCTTCCTGTGTTTCACTTCTGTGTTCTTTCTTTCAGTCACTCCTTTGGTTACATCTCCCTCCAGCTCATGGAAACAGTTAGTCACCTGATGTCAAGTAGATTTACTGCCAGATAATTTACATCTAATATCTGTTTGTACCGCGAGCTAAATTTTTGGATCCCTTCGTAAACAGAAGGTTATCCTAGATAGTCATGAATTTCCGTACCTGTAACAAACCACAGCGCCTGTGATATTGTCCTCACCAATTTATTTTGAAATTTTTGAATTATTTCAATATTGCTGTTACCTCTCGTTCCCCATAGCTGAAACCAATACTTTTTTCCAACTTGAGTTGTGAGTTACAAATTTAAGTTTTCTAGTAATCTTTTTTTTTATAAACATTAACGTTAATAGATTTTAAAGGCATATGAAAAATAAATTTAAGCAAAGAATTTATTTTTACTTATTGATAATTAGAATTATAATTTATATCTGAAAATAATTGAATATCTATCGGTATAATTTCAACATTTCTTGATATTCAAAATTTCTTGATATTTTTCATAACTACATTTCCGTATTGTATTCTCCTTCGCATTCTAATTTACAAAAATATTATGGTTAAGAACTTTTCTATTTGTAGAAATTATAATTACCTCCTAGGCTAAATTTTCTACTTACGATTTTTAAAAACAAAATATATTTCAATATAGGATTCGAAATAAATAACGGAAATAAGTTATATATAGTCTTTGACATAAACACGATAATTTCATTGGATCCTTTAAAGCTGATTCCCTTTTATGAAGTACAGAATTTTGAGCAGTTGGTGAAGTTTTATTTTTGTATTACTATTGAATAATTTTACAGATTCATACCCATATTAAATGCTAACATTAAAATTTTACATAAAATAAGCTGATGATCTGAATTACTTATCATGTATTATAATATAATATATGTAATACTGAAAAAATAACAAAACCAAGCAAAAAATAAATTAACTAGTTCATTTGAGTAAGATCCATCCTGAAAACACACGAATCACTAAAGAAAATTAGATTGCATTAAACTCCAGATTTTACTAGATCAAAATTAGTTTAGCAAAACACATTGTGTTTTGCCAAAGCACATTTTAAATACTAATTAATCTATGAGTTCTGGTGTAAAATTTCGCTGATATAATCTATTCCAGAGCTTCAAGAGAAGTCTGATGATTAAAATACTTGAACTCTTTTTCCAGTTGTATAGATTCCGATACTGTAATAATTCGTTATGAAAGCAGATGGTTTTACTAACAATTTCATTAATTTTTTCTTCCCAAGTGAAAACTCTACTTATTACTTTCTTTAATGAAATATTCATAAACCATCTTGTTATCGTTTCGACAGTTTTGAAATTATGCTAAATTCCAACTTATATAACTTAATGAACATAAAATATTAGAACACACTTTAAAATTATATTTTATAAAACTTATACTTATTTTACTTAATCTACTACTATATGTTTATATTATATTGAAAGTAAAACAAAAAATCTTAATTTTTGAGTAATCTAATCCTTTCACATCATCATTATTCTGTAGAAATTTATAACTCCTTTGTAATTATAGTAACGATACTCATTTGTCAAGTTTATTTTTTTGAATTTATTTTAAACAGTAGAATATAATTAATTTTATAGTTTTTTCTGCTTGTGTAATCTTGAAAATTTTATCAAATATAATATCTTTGCGATTGTAATTTCAGTAAATCAATTTTTCTGAATCAGTTACGGTTCTTTTTATTTTTGAAAATATGATACCGAATATTCTTTCCTATTTATTTTTATAAGCTCGATTAATTTTTAAGTATGTATATCGTTATACAAGCAGCTTATCCCTTAATTAAATGTAAAATTAAATTTTAAAATAAATTATTTTTCATCTTAGCGTTCTTAAGGTGATGAGTTACAAAACAAATCTGGTTATAATCCGATTAATAAAAGAAAAAACCTGATGTGCACAACACGTGACTTCCTTGAACGCCATTAAATGTTCTATACATACATGTGTTTTAGATGAAAAGTACAGAAAACTTTATTTCATTAATATCTCTGATTTTTCTTCTTTTTTTTATTGAATTAGTTATTTATCGTAAAATTTTTACAATAGGAGGTTAATAATTATTAATAAATCAATATATTTAAATTAAAATATAAAAGAAGTCAAAAGGAAATGAAGTCGCATTCGAACCGAATAGGATCCAAATATTTCATTAATTAAAATTTTATTTGCCTATAACTTTGGAACCAATGAAAATAAGTATCATTTTATATCGTTGAAACGCTCTAGATGAATGCTTATTACTGTAGTTAAGAAAAAGTCCAAAATCAATTTTTTTTTTTTTGTATTTGGGGACTTTTATATAGATTCAAACAAAAGTGATATAATATTTGGAGATTTTTTCATCCTTTGGAGACTTTTGGTTCAGGCGATTGCAATCAAAACGGGAGGAGCACAACTAGATGTTACAACAGTTTTAAATCCAAAATTTCAACATTCTACGGCTAATCGTTTTTGAGTTGTGCGAGATACGTACCTACAGACGTCACGCCGAAACTAGTCAAAATGGATTCAGGAATCGTCAAAAAGGATATTTCCCTTGGAATCTGAAAACCTAAATTTTTCGCGATCACAATACTTCCTTTACTTCGCAGAAGAAAGTAAAAACGCCTTATCAACAACCAGAGAAACACGGTTTTAATCCTAATTTGAAATGTATTAATTTTGTGCAGTAAAAGTTATAGATACTAACACATCTAGACTCTAAAGGTATATTAAAACATGAAAATTTTTCAGTACACTATATTTCAACTTGATTTGCTAATTAATTTTGGAATGGCGGGCATCTAAGAAGTAATACTTCATTTTCAGTAAGAGTATTGAAACGACGTTTGTGTAACAGTAAAAGAGTATTTAACTGAAATTCTAAGGAATATTTTCGCTGGAGTGAGAGAATAAAGTACTCTTCGCGACTGCGTAACTGCAGTAACTGCAGCCTACCTTTCTAAATTTCAAAAGTCTACGTCAATAATCAGCTATCGTATGAAGCTTAGCTTACATAGATATTTATACATATGACAACATTTAGATTACATATGACGCATATATATATATATATATATGTAAAATAAACAAATAAATTTAATATTATCCTTAGAAAGAAATTAAGAACACTTTATGGGGTAAAAATCATTAATTTTCAAAAGTACTTTTAAAATAGTAGCTATGGGTGTATAAAACAGATAGTAATACGTTTTTCACTGCGAAGAGACCTTATTCACTGATAGGTACAACAATAGAAACTATTTTAGCAATGTATTAGTCAGTTTTTTTTTTTCAATTTTATTAAATTCCCTGATTGTTTTCCACATTAATTAAAAAGATCCAAATATCTTTAACGCGTTATATATTTAAATTAAATAATCTTTAATATAGAACCTAATCACTTATGTAAAAATGAATATAAATTCTATCGACTTGTTTCAGAATTTCCGTAATTAAAACAACTATTTTAGAAGAAATATTTTTGTTAAAAAAAAAAAAAATTAATTAATTTTACATTTAAAAATGAACAGAATCTAATCTGTGAGGTATCCAGCAATATTAAGATTAAAATTTTCAGTTTAACCAAATCGGTTGGTGTTTAGTTTGTTTATCATTGTAAAACACATTATTAAAATCAACAATTTTTTTTTAAATATAACATTTTGTCAACTTATCTATAATTACAGTACACATGATTTTTTATAATAATGGCTCTTAGTTTTACACATGATATTTTACATTAATAAATTATTTAAATTATTGTAAATTACTTTTTAAAGTAGTAAACTAAAACGTGAAATATTATATTAATTAGTATTTCACATTCGTATTAAATATTTGCTAGTAATGCTACACAAAAATAACAACCTACTTACATGTCCTAATCATTCGAATATATTTACATTCAGCAACAGTTTGTTAGAATATTTGAAGTAATTATTAAAAAAATAAATTATCTCATGATGTTTTTATTACATAATGACTGGATTTTAATTCTATTTTCCGTTGAAGAGTGGGCAGTAAAATCTATACTGATAGAAATTACCAATAGGAAATTTATCAAAAGTTTCAATGAAATAATTTTAATACGAAGCAGAGCCTTGTAAGAAATTAGGAATAATTATTGATAATGGTTGATTATTTACAGTTTTTTGTGATTGCATGTAATTGTCTTTTGCTCTCTTACGTGTAATATATATACGAGTATAATATATATATATATATAAATGTTTTTAGTGTGTGATTGGTTCAGCATATGGCTCTTCATTCATTTTGAAGTATCTTTTACACAGCTGTTTTATACAGAGTGTGTGTGTGAGTGTAAGTATGTGTAAATATATGTCAGTATGCAAACGTGATTGAGCTTACAGATAAATATTTGAATGATTCAGAATAAGGGAATTCTAGATAGTTGAATATTTCAATTCCATAAAAAATAGTACAGGATAATAATACTAGCAGTTCTGTAAATGTATATTAACAACATAGGTCAACAAAAAAATTCCTTTTTTTTGTCACAAAAGTTATAATATAATAAGTGTACTTATTAGTACTTTTATGCTGAATTTAAAAATTTAACTATTATAAGTTTTTCTCTATCTAGTAAGTTTTTTTGAGTGAAGAGTTATCTAAATTTTTTAATATTTTACACAATACAATAAAATACATGCTTAGCTAGAAGATGGAAATGTCAATTTTCTTGACATATTTTCTTTTTTTGTTTGTATTCTATTTCAGGTCTATCTCATTTAAGTGTCCAACAATAGTCTTCAAGCATGTTTGGACCCCACTTTCCATGATATAATTTTTCTATAGTTGAAATATCCTGATGGAATCGCTCCCCATGTTTTTCGCTCACTACTCCAAGATTTCCTGGGAAGAAATCCAAGTTGAAATGAAAAATTGATTTTCAGTGATATATTGCAAGCCCCCCCCCACCCATGAGTCTATGATGTTAAAAGCTCATCTACTATTTCTTAGTAATTTTCTTCCTTATGATTTCCTAAAAAGTTTTTGCAATCACTCTTGAACAATGTCCAAGCAGATTTCATGGCCTCATTCAATGATTGTAAAGGTTTTTTCTTTTCTGAGTTCCTGTATGTGTGACCCTATGAATATTCCTTGATTAATCTGAGCTTCACTGATTCTGGGGAACTTATTTTCTAAATAAGCAAATCCTGACCGATATCAATTCATAGCTTTGACAAAGTTCTTCATAAGGCCAAGTTTTATGTGAAGTGGAGGCAAGTAAACTTTTTTGGATCAATCAACGGTTTGATTTCAACATTTTTTTTTCAGGATTAAAACATACTCTCTTTTGCCACTCCTTCTTCATGTAGTGATTACATCTGTCTCTACTGTCCCATTTACACAGAAAGCAGCAATTCTTCTTCTAACTTTTAAATCATCAAAGATATGCCATTAAAATATTTTAGTTATTTTATTCAGTAATAGTTCCATGCTTTCATAAGTTTCTTTCATTTTGGTAGCATAGGCAAGTGGTATAGATAGTAATTTGTTTCCAATGTGGAGAATTACAGCTTTCATGCTATTCTTTGAAGAATCTATAAATAATCGCCATTCCTCTATTTTGTGTTTGTGACCAAGGGCTTCCATAAGACAACCATATTATTACAGAAAACAACTTAATTTTCAACAGAAAAACAGTTTTCAAATTAATTTTTTCCATTGCTAAATGCAATAACTTTTGTTTTGTGACGAAGAAGATTACAAAATTTTAATCTGTAACCCAAAAGTTCAGCTTGACTTTCAGAAAGATTAAAATCTCAAACAAGGTCATTAAGATCTTCCTGAACGGGAAGATGACGTTCAGAAGTTGAAGCTTGAGTTACTAGAAACTAGTTAAATCATCATCACAGCTGTCATTATCAGATTAATCTTCTGTTTCATCATACTTTCAGGAGGTTTTCACACTGGCAGTTCATCACTTGGAAGAACAGGTCTGATAGTAAATGATCTATTGGGGTATTCTACAGTATGTTTTGATTTAGAATTGATACCATACACATATTTCAAACAAAAGTTACAGTCTGTGTAATGATCTCTTGGTTCCCTCTAGATCATTGGCACAGTGAATTTCATGCATTGAGATCCTTTAACCCATTTTGAAAGAAGAGTGACACAAGTAATGAAACAATAATGAGGAGCCCAGGTCTTATCTTGGTCACCAGTTTTACATCCGAAATAAAGTTTGTAATACTTTTTTATGAATGGAGTAAATATGCGCAGTTGATTTTTTCACATTAACTCACCACAACTGTACAAAAAGAGTCTTGTTTATTTACACAGTTTCAGGCATTGTGCCACTTGATACTTTAAACACATAAAAATTAATTAATTATAAATTAACAAAGAAATACATAATTGAACAAATTTAAAAACACATTTAAATAATTAATAACCGAAATATGAATGCACAATGGCTGAAACTGGCAACTCTTATGATTAGCCATAGTTGTGACATATTTCTGAATCATCAGTCAGCATGAGTGATTGCTGTACAAACATAATTACTGTACTTAGTTATGATTAATCTCTGTAATTATCTATTACAAAGAACAATTCTGTTGCACTAAAAGTGATGAACAATAATATGTAACAATATTATGTACACCATAATATGTAATGATAAATAGGGCATAACAACAGAACAGAGGGTGATAGAAAAATTCTGAGAATATTTTTGAAATCAGAAAAAAAGGTACTTTTAGAATGTCAATTTAGTTGCTTTGTGACAAAAACTTTGTTGACCAGTGTAATTTTTAAATTAAATGTTTATTATCTCTTAAGCTTAAGTTGTACAATAAATTTTTTAGTTCTAACCCTTAAGTTGTAATTATGAATTTTATTTTTATTTTTAATAATCAGCAAAACTAATTTCAAATTTATAATAATGTATGATATAGTATAATATAATTGTAATAAAGAAAATAAATACATAAGTACTTTACAAAGTAGATTTTGTAAGTATGCTCTAAAATTTCATGCATACCAGTAACTTATATGAATTGAAATATAGCATAATTTCAAAATTATTGAAATGGTAACATGATGGTTTAAGAACATTTCAGTAAAGAAAGCAGTAAGCAGAGAGAATTTTTGAAGAAAAAATTAATGAAAATGTTAGTAAAACATTTTAGACCATTATATTTGTACCTTCACTGCAAGTTTTACTCAAAAAAAGCCTTTTCAAGATTGGAAATTCAATATATTATGCGAGTTTGTTTCTTCAACTATCCTTTTAAGATAAATCTGAGAGCTAAAATTGTATTTTCACTCATTCTCTATCTGAAATTGGATTTACTTAATCGATATATTATATTGTATAAATGATCTTAGTTACTGAGATTGCATGTTGCATGCAGATACTGAGATTGTTGGGTTGCATGTACTCCTTAATGGATGGTGTGAAATTCTCGCACCGATTTCTTGCGTTATGTGGGTTTGAAATGTTACAATTTATTATCTATTTTTTTTTTATTTACTTTTTTTCAATATGAAGAAATTTGAGTAATTTGGCACTTTCTCAAACCAACTTTGTAAATTCAATCTTAGTTACTTAAAATGATCACTCTTACTTCAAGAAGAAAACGATTCAAATGAAACAGTGTTTATTTATCTTTTGCTTCTTAAAAATTGTGATCCTAATAACTCTCTTAGAAAATCTTTATATCATTCAATTATTGTTTTATATCTTTCAAGTAAGTAATAATTTGAGTAATAGGATTATGTTAAGTAATATGTCATCTTAATAGTTATTATAATTAAATGAGCACTTTTTATTTACTTATTAATCATTGAGGTCTTGCCTTAAAACTGCTATTTAATCTATTCCAGAGCTTTAAGACAAGTCAGACGATTAAAATTTTTGAACAGTTTTTCCAGTTGTATAGTAGTATATTTCGGTTTTGTTTTAATTCTTCAATAAAATAGTTGGTTTACTACTCGTACATAGAATATTAATTGTTGGCTAAAATAACAGATGGAAAAAATAAGAGTTAGATATTTTAATTCAGTTCTTATAAGAATAAAAAAACCAAGAAATAAGATGTAATACCTAAACTAGAGGTAAAAATGTATAAATTTTTCCCATTGCCCTTTAATGGAGAATAGTTACATACTTTATCTTAAATCATAATACATTTAACCCTGCTGTTCTGTTCAGGTCATATTGACCCGAAAACATTTTTATTTACTTATAATTTTCCTCCCATTAATGATATAAGTTTCTGATTCTATGA
>JAAAKQ030076262.1:2600-15232 GCA_010016005.3 Zanna intricata | reverse complement strand
GCCCTTTATTTGCTGCTGAGTTAATTATCCTAAAATCACCTGACCAAAAGTCGTTTTCCTCTTCCCATTGAACCTCATTAATTCCTATGACATCTACATTTAACCTATCCATTTCCCTTTTCAAATTTTCTAACCTACCAACCTGTTTTCTAACATTCCACGCTCCAACTCTTAGAACGTTATTTTTTAATTTTCTGGTGTAGTAGTCCTTACCCGTAGATCCGAACTGGGAACTAGTTTACCTCTGGAATTTTTTTCTCAAGGAAGGCACCTCCATCATTGGTTTTGAAAAGGAAAAACATTTTCTTGGAAAAAGATAATAGCTGTAGTTTTCCATTGCTTTCAGCTGCGCAGTACTCAAAAGATTGAGTGAAGTTGCTATGACCGTTTAAGTCCTTCTGGCCTATGCCCTCAACAACTACTGAAAGAGCTGCTGCCCTCTTTCAGGAATTATTCCTTAGTGTGACTCTCAACAGGTACCTCTCCGACATGGTTGCACCTTCGGTCCAACTACTCTGTATCACTGAGCACGCAAGCCCCCCCACCATCGGCAGGGTCTCATGATTCGTAGAGAGAGAATTTTTTCTTTTATATTTAACAGAATCAGACAGCCAGTATTTAAATGTGAGTCATTTAATACAAATTTCTAATGTTTTACATTTTTATTAGACGATCGACGTAATTTTTCGTACGATTGTTGAACTGAACCTTTTTATTTGCTTCAGTTCTCGTCCCTAGAATCCTTTTACTAAATTACATCCTCCACTAATAAATCACAAAATAAAAACAGTTTTTCATAAGGAGAGTGGCAAGAAGCGACTTAACCATTTCAAGACAAAAAACTTCCCTCGAAAATTGCTTCAAATTTTATTTTGTCAGTTAAATATTTTTCTAAATTACATTCTTTGCATGTAAAGTTTCACAAAAAAGGGAGCGAGCTTAATTTTAATCCTATTACTTTCTGTACAAAGTACAAAGTGACCGAATATATGCAAAAAAAAATCTACTTTAACAGTAGGAAGCTCATTAGTAATTATTTCAAGTGAAGGCTAGTGGAATTACCAGTCCTGTGAATTTCCATATGCCTAACTATCAAAATAAGTTCATTCTACGATTACCGTTGAAACAGTTTTTCCTTTTCATGTATTCCGTCCAAATAAATACAGTTCAAGATATGGATTAAAAGACAAGTGCACAAATTGAATTTTTTAACTGAAATTGAAATTGCTTCAATTCTATATGAAACACACAGATAAGACAAAGAAAAATAATCTTAGTAATTTACAGCTAAAAGTTCAGTTCTGTATACTGTACACAGTGTGTGCAAAAAATTACTTCACTCGTTTATCTAATAAAATAGTAAAACAATATAAATTTGTATTACATGTCCACTTCTAAATACAAGTTGTCCGATTTTTACAAACTAAAATTAAAAAAAATAAAATTTACTTTCAACATTTTGTTTGTTCATAATATCGTACCGTACAGATTTATCTTGCCAAATGCGATTTAATTAGCCAGCACAGGAAAATTCGTACATGAAAAATGATTGTAAAATGTTTGTTATATAAATATTAAAATATTTTCAGAACAATAAAGTAATTCAGCTCCTCCGAGTTAAACAAAATTATTAACCATAAACATAAATGACATAAATTTTACCAATTACAATTAATAGTTGTATTAAAAAATGTGTCTGCTGTCAGGAGCAGAGTGATAGCATCACATGGTGTGATATTCACTCCATGTGAGACTCTCGTCTTTAGAAGAGAATATCACTCTGTGATAGCATCTGCTCCAGGAAAATTTCATCTTGACAAAATTTTGGTCACTCTTTACATCTGCTCCAGGAAAACTTCTGCTGTCCTTTACTTGATTTCGGTATCTTTCCCTCACTAAAATATAAACTATTTATGCTCTTCTTATGTCATCAGGAGCCTTCCATGTATATCTTCTCCTTGGGTGATGCATAAATAGCGTGTTTGAAATTATTAAATTATATTTTGTGCAAAATTTTATGAGTCTATCTCCTCTCTCATTCCTCGTACCAAGTCCATAATTTCCTACAACCTTCTCCTCATATCCTTCTCCAACATTAGCATTCCAATCTCCAAGTATGATCAGATTCTCTTCACCTTCTACATTCTGTATTAATTTACTTAGTTCTTCATACACTTTTTCTACTTCACCTTCTTTCTCATTGGTACTTGCCCTATAAACTTGTAATATCTCAGTGTCTCCTTTGGTTTAGTATTAATTCTGACTAATAATTCTCTCATTAAATTGCACGTACCCCTTTACTTTATTTCTTTATTTATTACTTTATTTTTTATTTAAGATTATGCATATTCCTCCATATCCCGTTCTGTTTTCTGCAGTTTCTGTATGTATTATCCTATAATCACCACTATAAAAGTCTCTGTGATTAGCCCATCTTATTTCTGCAATTCCTAAAATATCCATTCCTAATCTCTCTATCTCCAACTTCAAGTTTTCCAGTATGCCAGTCTGTAGTAATGTTTTCACATTCCAAGTTCCTATTTTCTTCTGATTCCTATGTTTTATTGAAAAAAATTCTCTAGATGTCCCCCTCCGGAGATCCGACTGGAAGTCTATTTTATCTCCGGACAATGTATCTGAAGAAGCCTCTATCATGAGCTACTGATACTAGGGATATCCAGTTAGATCTTTAATAGGGTGGTTTCTCATTGCCTTGACCATCTAGATGCCTCATCTAGCTTTAAGTTTCCTACCCCGAGGGCAAGAGGGTGCCCTGTACCACCACCCGCTCATTCGCTCTCCAAAAAGACCGTTGGCACTTGGTAGAGGGGCACTTCTTATATCGGGAGTTACTCGGTCGTAAGAGCCTCGTTAGTGGTAGCAGGGTGTGCACAATGCAACAAGCCTTAGTTACAATTCGGGAAGGAGAGGTTGACAGTTACATAGGAGAGGCTATTTGAGACGCATTCATGTGTCTTACATCCCAAATAATTCAGTAACAGCCGTAAAAAAAGTACGCGCGCGCGTGTGTGTGAAAATATCAAAAGTTATTAATGAAATAAAAATTTATGTACTTTTTATTTTTTTTAAAAATGTATATACATAATTTAATAGGCGTACAAGGAAGTTATGTAGTGTCCACATCAGATTATTCTTTTGGGTGTAGCTGCTTCTGTTAAGAAATGTGTTTAAGTAAATCAGTTATCAATTTTTTATTGAATTTATTTATCAGTAGAGAAATTAAGTAATTGTTTTCAATTAAACGCACACACAACGCGTATAAAATGTTATTTTTAATTATATGGAATAGTCTTGAGCCGAAGACTTAATTAGTTATTTTGTGAATTTAAGAAAAATTTGTATGGTTTCTGAGCCAAATGTTTTCTTGCCCTGTAAGCTATTTTTTTTTCTTTTATTTCAGTTCCCTTCTTTTTTACCGCTAAGTAGATTAGTTGCATGACTCTCTGACATAAAAATGTCTTGCCGTGAAGGATTCAGGTCAGTTGTTTTAATCGTTGATAATTCGCCCTCGTTAGTTGTATGTACTGCCCTTTTATTGAATTAGTAAGGCCAAAAGCAAAAGTTTTTTCCAGTAGTGAATTTTTAACCGTGTCGTGTTCATTTCTCTCTTTTCTGTACAGTTTTATCTTTAGATCTTTTTGTTGACGTCATCTTGACTGAAGAAACAGAAACTTCTCTCTTTTTGTTTTTAGAGAACCAAACAGATGGAGTTAAATTCAGTGCGCCCTCTGTTTTATAATCCATTTTTCATTAATGAAGTATTACTAAAAAGAACGTCGAAATGATTTTTTAATTCGTATTTTATTTAAGAATCGCTTCGGTTCGATGTTTATATTCATCGGCGACTGTGTCGACAAATAGTAAAATAATGCAACAGTTTACAAGATAATATTGAGTAGTTGCGATGTTAAATTTCGTTCTAAGTTTTACGAAAGTTAGCATAATTGAATTCTACAGAATTTTAATTAATATCGAACTAGATCTGTTGTAAATTATATTTTATGTAAATAAATGCAGAAGTTTGTTTTTTATCTTTAAAAGAATTGTGGAAAGAAAAAACCGCAACGATTAGCATAGCTGATGTAATAGTTTGAAGTAATTTTAGCCTATCCGAAAGAATTATACGTCGTTCGTTGTTTAGTATGTACTTGTACTTGACTGTAATACCCCGATTCGTATTAGCTACTAAAACTTAGGTAATATTTTATCTCTTTCTTTAAATATTTTATCCTATGTTTTCCGCCATTCACCCTTTTTGTTATGAAATATTACATTTTCTTAAGATATCTCTTATATCATTGATTTAATACAACTACATTTTAAAAAATTAATAGATTATGGATTACTATTTTTTTAGAGTAAAAATAGTAAAAAAAATTAATCTGCGCAGAATACACAGATTTCATTATCACGATGTTTTAAACAACGTCGATATTAACATTTTTTCAACTTTTGTTGCTATTTATGGATAGTTATATATACTGGGTGTTTGGGTACGATAGATGTTTGGGTAAATAGTATTATCCTTATTTTACTCAAATTTGGAGGAAAAGTTAAAAAATTGTATCTATGTTTATTCACTTACATTTCTAAATATATATTGCCCATCATGCCGATTTAAATTGTGTACAGATCGATTGAAATCAGGAAAATAAAGATTTTCCCACGCGTTTGCAAATCTCTATTAAGAAATAATATAACAGTTAATCCCAAAAATTACTTCTTTTTTTTTAATTAAAATATATGTATAATTGCCCTCTTGCAAAGTTAAGTAATACCCTGAACTTACACGATAGGTACGACTGTTCTATAACCGTGAAAATCGAATTCGCTTAAGTCAAAAGTACAATTTTGACATAAATACATACAAATTATGTTTAATATGAATCGAAGACTAAAGAAAACAATAATTTTGAAGAAAAAATATTAGCTAATACAGTATTTACTACAAATTGTATTACATATTATGAATTGCAAAAACGTAAACCAAAATTATCTTGACGTATAAAATCAAACAAAGTCGTCTGACGGATTTTACTTCTCACGCAAAATTTCCTCCTAGTGCGGTAATAATTTTTTTATTCCTTGTTTTGCAGCAGAAGTGCTTTCTTCATTGGATTCTATGTTTTCTAAAATATATAATCTCTTTAAATTGAACTGAGGCCTTCTGTCAGTTTTGCAACCGTTTGATCTTCTAATTGAACCGGGTTTAAATAATCAGATTCATCAATGTCTTGCTCTTGCTCACACATTTCTATGAGCTCATCAGTTGTCAACTCCTGATTGTGTGTATCCAGCAGTTCTTGAACGTTATCATTACCCACTTTAAATATATTTGTCTAGCTAGATCGACAACTTCTTCAATCACATAACCAATTTCATCAGGCTCTGGCGCTAATTCCGCCTGAGTTTTAGTGGTGAAAAAAATTGACACAGTGTTTTCAAACATAATTTAAAGTTTTTTATGAAATTTCATTCCAAGATTATTCAATGATTCTCACGGCATCTAAAATATTGAATTGTCTCCGTCGATATAACGAACACATAATATAAAAAACACTAACAAGAACGAAGACAATAACAGAAAATAATAATAATTTGTAGCTATGCATTGACTCCGCGTGAAAAATGTCCGACCATGTCATATCAGTTCTAAGATGAACTGAATTGAACATAGTGCGGGCGGAGTGGGGGATTGAGCTTGAATCGGAAAAAATCGCGTAACTGCGAATCTGCGTAACACGGGATAACGTTAAGTCAGGAAATTACTGTATTAAAGAAAATAATTGCTTCGTTTATTTTTATTAATGTTAAAGAATGCTTGACGGTACCGGACACCAATAACCTATACGTAATATATTGCGTCGGCTTTTAGTAGAATTGCGAAACAAAACATATTTGATTTTAAATATTGGTATTACTAATTTTACCTTTTGATAAATTCTATTATATTTTTGAGTTTTTGTATTTCATCACAAAAATGCCAAATAAAAAGACAGAAGACAAAATCGAGTGATGAAGGAACCGATTCGATTTTCCTTTCTCTAGTTACGAAAAATATCTCGCTATATTTAACATGCCGAAGACCTGTTGCAGATGTGGTTTAATAGATTTATTGTGGATTTAAGTGGTAATTTATATGTAAATAAAAAAGCGAGAATGGTTTTAAATCTGTTCCTTTTGCATGAATTTTTTTATAAAACTCTATTGTTTTATCCATCCATTTTAATTTTGGTATAAAGAAGATTTTAGGTCTGTGGTGAACGTTATTTTTCGAATATTAGGTCAATACATTATATACGCGCTTTAATATAGAAGTCGTGAATTTATTTACTCGCTGAACCAGTTCAAATAAATCTGCATCGTCTGCTTGTCCATCGTTTATTTTTGCTGACAGTTTTATTTTTTATCAATTTTATGAGTAGTGAGTATCTAAATAATTAACAACTTTACGTGTACGTGTAATGTTAGATCATCACTATATAACAGCTGAATAGGCTTTATCCATCTGAATAGACTATAACATCTGAATAGACTATGAAAGCCTCTTAACGTATTTTCCTTATTAGGAAAATACTTATAAGGAAGATCCTTGAGGTTGTATGAAAAAAATTTCCTGTAGAAAGTTTTTTTTTTTTACAGGATAAATTTACAAAGAAAGTTCGACAATCATGGATTGACATTAAAATGCACAGAAGTGAACAAGAAAGAGAGAGAGAGGTTTTTAGAAAAGTATGTATGGTTGATGTACTGTAGGTTCAAGGTCAATACGCTGATAAAACTACTTCACATGTACTGCAGGGAAGACAGATCCTTATATGAAGTTCGTCTCCAAATATAGATACGAAACTCTATTCTTAGTCGAAGTGAAATTTCATTGGTGCCAAACTCTACGCAAGTTCAATAAACACTGTAATTTCCGGCATGGTAAATTTTTATTAACATCTGTCTCGTTTTATTATAATTTTTTAGTTGAAGGGTCCTCCGTAAAGGACTTGCAATGACAAAATTCATAAAATTTGCCCTGCTTTTAGTTTTGAAAGGGGCTTTGGGCCTACCGGTTTTACTTCTTTTTTTTTTAGTAACTGTTATTATATGAAATCACTTATTTCATACATGATTTTTTTTTTTTTTTTTTAACCGTTTGCTCTTTTATTTTTATCTGTTAAAAACAATCCATAGTGTTTAGTGATCTTTTGGCTACCGATTCTAGGGTGCGTTATGGCGCCACCTCTAAATGTAATGAGCTGTAATAGTATTCAGTTTATTTTTGTAAATGTAGAAGTATGACTAAATCACCTTGAGAATTTAAGCGATGTTATTTCAATTGAAAGCGTTTAAAATAAATTGTATACTTCGAAAATTATAGCTTAAGATGTTTTCACTTTGGTGGGGATGTTTTGTGTTTTTGTTCTGCATATTCAGTAATATATATAAAGAGACTAGCAGCTTTGAACGTACTTGATTTGTAGCCCTTCGATGCTCATTTGTTTGATCTTCAATCTCTTCTTTCCGGTTAACAGCCCTTAAGCTGGTTGGCAGTAGCTCTCCACTTTCTCCTCTTATCAGCTTTTCTCTTTAGTTCCCAATACGAATTACAGTTCTTATCGTACATTATCTGTTTTATGAACTCTAAACGTGGTCTTCCCCTACAATTTTTTCCTTCCACCATTCCTTCTATCACCCTTTTAACTAAGCCTTGGTTTCTGAGAATATGTCCTATTAGTTGCACTGTTCTTCTTTTCAATTGTTTTAGCACGCTTCACTCTTCATTAGCTCTCCTAAATACCTCCTCATTTGATATTTTTTCTATCCAACTTATCTTCAGCATCCTTCTGTAATACCATGCTTCAAAAGCCTCTTTTTTTCAGCCTCACCAATTTTCTATGATTCACTCCCATATAATGCAATACTTCACACAAATGTTCTTAGTAAATTCTTTCTCAACTCAAGCCTATTTTATTTGATGTAAACAAAATTTTCTTTTTGTAAAAGCCTATCTTTGCCTGATGTGTTCTGCTCACTATTTCTTTTCTGCTTTTTCCATCATTCGTTATTTTACTTCCTAAGTATTTGAAGTCTTCTACTTCCTGAACAGCTTCACCTCTCAGTTTTATTGTTGTTTTATTTACTGTGTTTTTTGGTGCAAACCAGTATTTTGGTTTTTTCAATCTCTAGTTGCTCTAAATGCTTGAGGGTTTATTTTGTAGCCTAAATATTTCTCTATAAAAAATAAAGAAATTTAAAAATAATTCATTGAAATCTGTGCAGCGATCGAGTAACTAACAAACCTTGAGATTTATATAATACTATGATATGATTCCGTACAACTACCCGATATATTTAAAGAATCATAAGTGTGTTTTTGCAGGAATTTTGTATTTTCATATTTTAATATGATCGCTGAATTTTCCCTGATTCTGGTCATTTTCAAATTCTTTCATTCTTTCCAGCCATATAAAATATTTGGCTCTATTACTTTTTAAACGCAGCGATTTTAATATTTAACTGAAGCTTATTTCATTCACGCTGGAGTTTACTTTGAAATAATTATTTGTTATTTATCGAAAGTGATATTTTTAATCTATTTTTACTTTCCTGGCATCATAGTTATAGCAACTATGCTGCAAGAAGGAAAGTATGGTAATCAGAAAATGGGGGTGTGGGTTTTTTTCATTTCTCGACGTTTAATGACCCAGGGACCAAAAACACAAAAGTAGGCGGTAATATTCTAACGTACGTGTGTGTGTACATTTGTGTGTTGGCGTGTTTGACGCTTAATAATTTTTGACTAGATTAACGGATTTCGATAAAATTTGACACACAAACTCGTATGTAGAGCAATTTGTCGGTAAAAATTTGGGATCAATTTTCTCAAAATTTGGCAAATATAACCCACTTTAATTTATATTAAGCTCAATACATCCGTACATAGTTATCATTTAAAAAAAGAAATTGCTCCCAAATTCTCCCCTTCCCCAAAAATCGAAAAAGCTATCGTTTTATTGTCTATTTTTAACGGGATTTTTTAAGCTCATTCTAAGCATAGTAGTAGTGCCAGAAACAAAAAATAAAAAAAATAATACTTTGGGAGCAATGTTGGGGCGGGGCAACCAATCCATACTTAAAAATATAAATATTTTATACTTTTTGTATGTATCATTTTTTTTTTTTTCATTATATAAGAATAAATAACCGATGCCCGAGAAGTGTAACAACTTTGTTGTCAGTTTTTTTTTAAGGTGTTTTGTTAATAAATTTCGTTTTCTTATTTAATTGCAAGATTATTATAAGTTTGTAGAATTCCCATCGGACTTGTTCTGGAGTTAATCGTACATGTCATTTTCTTTTTTTAATTTGTTACAATGGATAAACTCTAAACGTGAATTTTCTGTATATTTCTTTAATGCTCTTCAGTCGTAACAATGTTTGTATGAATGTAACGCACTTAAGTACGTGCTGCTGTCGTGTTGAACGAAGAATCTATTACTTGTACAATCCGTTTAAGACTGGGGAGTTTTATTAGCATAGATGTGAAATTAACAATGCCCTTTTAATCGATCATGTTCAATGTAAAGAAAAGAACTCTGTGAATATGTTGTATTTCCGTGTGCATATTGTATAATTTTATTTCATTTCCTGTCCTAGTTGCATGCCGTATTTGATTTTTATCAGGCCTTTAAGTTTCTTATCTAAACTAATCTGCCTATTTGAATGTCTTGTAATTTTTTTCGTTTTACTTTATTTTAATAATTGAATTTTGAGGATTGTATGAATACCGGTTCCTAATATTACCGCTGTCAAATAATAATTTGATTATAAAACAATAAATGCAGTCTCTTACTTAAGTTTTTCTTTCTACTTATTTAGTAACGGGAGTGATTGTTTGTCTTCTTTAAAATCACCTTATATAATCAGAAAACTTCGAGAAGTCCGCTTTATTTGTAGATCTGATTTTTAAAAAAATAAATATATCACCCTAATTGCAGTTTGGTCGTAAGCCAGAAAAATGAACGAATTAAATCCTTTCAGGAGGTATTTAACAACTTTCCAAAGTTAACGTCTGATTTTAATGAGATTTGATCCTTTATTATTTACTTTCTAGTCCTCTTTTTTATTTTATGGAGCTTTTTCATTTTTTAGTCGCTTGAAGCTGTACTAGCGTAATAGGCCAGCAAACTTTGACTGAACGCTTCCCCTGACTGCTTCTTATGTTTTGATACCGTTAGTATTTTATTATAATATATAAGTAATGAAAGTTCAGATTATCAACAATTATAAAATGTTTAAATATATTTTAGCGCTTTCCAACCTTCATTCATCCTCAGGAATATCCTTATAATTAAGTATAACAATTTCATAAATATTCACTTAAAATATTATAAAACAGAATAAAATTAAATAAAATAAACCAATATTTTATACGTACATAATAATTGATTATATCATTGTATTGAAAGTATATTAAGTTGTATGTTAAAATAAAAACATGTCTTGTCTGTAAAAGAATTTCAATTGTTATGGTAATCTGAAATGAAAACAGTTTGGCCAACCAAATAATCATTAATTATTGTTTAAATAAAATGTCGTTAGAGAATTTAGTCATCATGTGCTTTATCGGCGATCGTTCTATCGGTTCCGCCACAGCAACACAAGTTTCGGTGCGAGTCGTAGGTCTTCCGTTACGTGGTGCATCGAGAACATTCCCGTCGCAAAGGTTTTCTTCTCCCTTAAAAATAACATTGGTCGTGACGGTGGTTTTCCATACCCCACAGCGAAGTCCCTCAAAATCTCTGTCATTGTCATTTTTGTGTTCTGATGTTCATGAACACCCACACACACACGATCAGATAAATTAATGTTCTTCAACATTAATGAAAGCACTTATATCCGCCATGGTTTAACTCGGGACTGTGTCATGTCCTTCCCACACTAAACGAAGTGACATGCGCAGGACTCAACTTATGGCGGGAAATAATAATAAAGGGTCAATCTGCTCAACAGTAGTAAAAAATATACAGTTATCTGTATTTTTTTGTATTCAAAACAGTTCAGTATTTTATCCACATGTGTAACTGTACTATGCTATTAACATGTAAAGGGACTTTTCACCCACCTGTATATACGACCACATTAATCTATGTATGTCCACATTAATATTTTGTATACCACATTAACCTATGTATGTCGTTCACATTACCCGTTATACACTTAACCGATCTCCATTGTTGTTCTTATTACTTGTATAGTTATATCTACTACATTATCAATAAAAGTTACTGATATGGTGTTTGAGAACTAGAACTACATTGTTTATTTCCTGTGTTGTTTGTGTTTTAACCTGACCTTTTGATTAAATTTCTCTTATCCACATGATTATAAATGATCTATTCGTTAATGTATATCCAGATGGCTGGAAATATCTAACGCTAAGAGTAATGGCATGCTCAAGTTTAAAATGAACTGGCTACCGTAAATACTTAGATTTGTAAATGTAACACTGATTATTTTGTTTGAAAACTCTTAGCATAAAATAGCATCGTATCTAAGAAGGGAGTGAGTATGCAAAAAAATAACATGATAATACTAGGGCTTTATCTTGTGTAAACTCCTGAGAAAAAAAATTTTAACTAGTTTACTCTTCATATACGTCCTAATCGTAATAGAAAATTTAATCATAATAGAAAAATATACACGTGGGAAAAACCGGGGATACTGCAAAGTATCAGTTATATCATGGTTAAGTAAAGATTTAGAAATCGACTTGTCGACTGTAAAGCATATCCAGGAGCAGATGTTGATAGCGACCATAATTTAGTGATATTGAAATGTATATTGGGGTTTAAAAACTTGAAGAAAAGGTGCCAGCTGAATCGGTGTAATTTAGAGAAGCTTATGGAAGAGGGGGTAAAGAAGAGTTTTGAGGAGGACATCGCAAGAGGTCTGAGTGAAAAAGATAAGTTAGAAAATATAGAAGAAAACTGGAAGAAAACTTTCTCCCAGTTTTCTTCTATATTTTCTTAAATCAGGAGAAGCGAACTTAGGAGGAACAAAGAGAACTGGTAGAAAACTTTGGATCTATTGCAGTTGATGTATGAGAAAAGAAAGTATAAGAATGCTAACGATGAATGTGAAAGGACCTCTCGACAATTAAGAGATACTATAAACAGGAAGTGCAAATTAGCAAAGGAAGAATGAATTAAAGAAAAGTGTTCAGAATTGGAAAGAGAAATGATCATTGGTAAAATAGACGGAGCTACAGAAAAGTTAGAGGAGAATATTTTGATATGTTAAAATCTAATAATATGTTTATAAAGATGGTACACCGATTTATAATACGAAAGAAAAGGTATTATTTTTATGATACCAAAGAAAGCAGGAGCAAATAAATGTGAAGAATACAGATCACTTAACTTAACTATTCAGCATCAAAAATCTTAACTAGAATTCTATGCAGAAGAATTGAAAGGAGAGTGGAAAAAATGTTAGGAAAAGATCAATTTGGTTTCAGGAAAAGTGTAGGGACAAGAGTTTTTTTTTACTTCTTTCTACTATTAATAGTAGAAAGAAGATTAAAGAAAAACAAGCCAACATACATGGTATTTATATAT
>JAAAKQ030076240.1:0-15232 GCA_010016005.3 Zanna intricata | reverse complement strand
TTTTAGTTTAAAGCCTACTATTTTTTTTGTAATTTGTATGTGTTTGACTGAAAATAAAAGATATTATTATTATTATTTGGTTGATAATTTTATTTAAAATTTAAGATAAAAATGAGATAGGGATTTTTTTTAACTACCGCTTGTCTTTTTTTTTTTTTTAATTTTCTTCTTTTATTTTTATAGATACCTGATTCATGTTCACTTTATATAAATACACTTATCTCCCGATATTTAACTTCTCTTTTAGTTTATATTTTATTTTATTCGAACATTAAAAAATTCCTTTTCCACATCTACAAATATAATTTACATAGCATTTATATATATTTTTCATTATATTACCATGAATTTTAAAGATTCTTTAAGCAATTAAAATTTTTGTATTCATTAAAATTTCTTAGAATAACAAAAAAAAATTAATCTTTTATCAAATTTTTGATTAGATAAGTTTTATTAAATCCTTTTTTTAACCAAATTTCGATCAATAAAAGGATATTAATTCTAAAAAAGAATTAAATTAAATTCTAACTATATTGCGGGAAAAAAACAAATATAAAATCAAGAAAAAATATGTACATACGAATACATGCAGCAGTAGAGAATCCTACACAAAGGCTGTGTGTTTTAGTGTGCAAAATGAAAGAGTACATCAAATTTTCCCTAATTTCTTTTTGTAATAAAATGTATTATATTAATACTAAATAAAAGTAACGCCTGAAACGAGATTAAGCAATCTTTATAAATTAAAGTGAAATTTAATTTTAAAAAATATTGAAGTTCATTGATTTACGACAGAACTAATATAATTTTATCTGTTTTACATTTTAAAAAATCCACTCATCTAATTCTTTAGAGTTTAGGTTGGAGATTTAGGTTGTATATAAAATACCAGAAATATTTTTTATTTATTTATTATTTATATATTTATTAATTTTAATATTATTTTTTATTTAATGATACCAAACGAATTTAAAAACGTTTAGTTATTTTATGACAGGGAGAATTTACTTATTTTTACAGTATAATATTATGAGAGTAATAACAATTATCCAATAATAATTGTAACTTTTTTTTTATTTCCTTATTTACAGATTTCTGAAATTAACATCCAAATTTAATTTCCTTTTTTTTTGTAAGTAGTAGACTTTTATTAAACTACAAGTAATACAGTTATAAAAAAAAAAAAAATAATCCAGTTACGTTAATGAATATGAGTTTTTATATAATCATGCAATCATCTTTAAGGCAATAAAACTTATTTACTACTTAGCAACACACCCAACTTGTAAATTGTGATAATTCAATAACAATTTAAGAAATTATCAAAGTATTTATTACTCTATACTGATATAACGAGCATACAACTCGTACACAAAACACAGTTAAATTGAAAAAAATTTCTAAAAGTATGCTGCTGTAAATTTTTTTTGAAAATTAGTAATAAAATTAAAACAATTGAAATTTCATTCAGAAATTAAGAAAAAATATTTTTAAAAAAAATAGCATCTCTTAAAACAATAAAAAATTTTGATATTATGATTATAAAAAATTGTAGACAGCAAACAGAAGGAATTATCTAACAAAGATACGATAACCACAATGAAGCACCTTACAGTAACAGAATTGGTATTCGCTAATCACCGTACAGAAATAAATCACAAATACAGTGGCAGTAAAAATAACCGATCAAATTAACAACATATTTTCAAAGCAATAAAATTCGAAAAGTTCATAATACCGGGTGTAAAAAAAATATCGGCGTTTTAATTTAGTATAACATCTCTTGGATGAGGTGATCAGTGTTGATTTAAGACTAGAATCAAAAAATCTAATGTGGACACCATATGCTTTTCTTGTACACACATTTTTTTAAATAAAAAGTAAATAAAATTTGATTTCATTAATAACTTCTGATATGTTTTCATAAAGTTTTATATATATATAATCTATATAACTTTATATAAAAACTAAGCAAAGCTAAGTTATCTATATAACTTTATATAGTAGATTATATATATAGCTTTTAAATCAGCGATTAATATATATTAAAAAATTAATACAATTAAAATTAATAAAAAAGTTAAAAAAAAGGAAATGAAGTCGAATTCCAACCGAAGCATGTCCTTCCCCCTGTAAGATCCAAATAAATAAACTAATTAATTAAAATTTTATTTGGCTATAACTGAAACTAATGAAAATAAGTACCACTTATGATAGATATATCGTTGAAAAGCTCTCAATGAATGCTTGTTAGTGCAGTTAAGAAAAAGTACAAAATCCAAATTTTTTTGGATTTTGGGCTTTTTCTGACGCTTTTGGTTCAGTTGATTGCAATCAAAAGGGGAGATGCACAACTATTTGATACAACAGTCCTGAGTCAAAATGTCAACGTTCTACGGCTGATCGTTTTTGAGTTATGCGAGATACGTACGTACGCACATACATACGTTATGCCGAAACTAGTCAAAATGGATTCAGGGATAGTCAAAATGAATATTTCCGTTGAAATCTGAAACCTAAAATTTTTCGCGATCACAATACTTCCTTTACTTCATACAAGGTAGTGAAAATAAGAATGGCAGTTTTTTTCACGCATGGTCACAGACTGATCTCTGTTTTTCCACTTGACAGTGCCTTTAGCAAAAATGGCAACCCCTGAATAGAATGCATTCTTTGTTTTACAGTTTGCTAAATATAAATCTGTAGTTTCAGTTCTACTTCTGTTCCTTAGAAAGTATATAACTTTCAATGATGACATAATCAGTTTCCGGATGTCTGTGTAAAGGGAAAAGTTCGGGAATACGAGACGGTTTCTTACAAAAATACTGAACGTGTCTGGAAGTCTTTCTGCGTAGTCGTAAAAGATCAGTTAGGAAGGCGAGCTGGGGACTACGAATGCCCGTGATGATTGTGTAGAGTGTTTTAAGGAAAGTCTTACATATGCGTCCATAATGTTTACAGCTGTTACAGGATTTAAAACTTACGAACTACGCTATGCGAACCGACTTCGTAATCGAAATATTACAGCGTAAAATGACAGCCTTTCTCAATCTTATTGTGTTTAGTAAAGAGTCAAAATTTAATTTTGGTAAAAAGGTAACATTCATAATGTTCGTATCCGGAGGTCAAAATCCCTATGAACTCTTCTCTTACAGTTCGAAATGGACTCCCAAAAATTAAATGTTTTCTGTGCAATATCCTGACGAAAATTTTACAAGAAACTTGTCGTTCATTTTTCATTGAAGCAAGTCTAATACCTCCAAAGTAATATGATCTGGGGGTGGGGTTCTACTGATTTTATAAAGGTTATTGTGTATGTGCCTCTGCTACCTTAAATCTACCCAATTTGAGGTACAGGTTTGAAGCAGCTGTCATATCCATTATTCCAAATATATTGATTAAAATATTAAACTTACTCGCCTATCGGTTGGATGTGTCCCATGTGACGAAAGGTGCTTACATTAAAGAAAGTAAAAACTGTAAGAGTTACTCTTTCACTTTATTTGCGCTTCATTTATTAAGTAACTTTAAAACCTCCATTTATTTTATGTATTTCTTCACAGCAGGTATTATCTTTTTTTGCCATATTTTCCTTCCACCTTGATATCATCAATTATTTGAAAACTTTTCAGTTATTTGAAAAATTTCTGCTATTTTTTCTGTTCAATATTTCCTTGTTTCTCACCTTATCTGTCCATTTTAATTTCTATATTCTTTTAGTATCTAAATTTTTAGCTTTTTTAAATTACTTTTTATCTCTTTATCTTAGTTTATGTTTCTTTGTCATTTAGGTAGTTGCAAGCTACAGTAAAGCATAATCCCAGCTTTTTCCTCTAATCTTTATTCAAATGCTCACCAAAGAAGTCCTTTTTTCATATTAAAGGCCTATTTTGGCAGTTAAAAATTTTTTTTTAACTATCTAACTGTAGTAAAAGTCTTTATTAACATTACTGAAAAGTATTTGAAGTGATTAACCTCTATTTGTTGTTTTATTCTTTTTAACTGTTCTTGTATTTTTTTCCTAAGACTATACGTTTAGTTTTCTCTCTCTTTATTTTCACTTCATATTTCTCAAATTTCTGTTTAAGGCCTTTTAAAGTGTAATCCTACCTCTTTTTTAAGCTATTAATATTATACCATTTGCAAAAGATACATTCGATTTTTTCAAAACCAATAACCCAACATCATTCTTCATTCAAACATTCGCCAATAATTTTCACGAAATAGATAATAAATAGGACCGATGGTAAAACAGCAATTTTATCTGAATCCTATTCAAATAATAAATTCGTTTGATATTTGTTAGTCAGAAAACAACAAATGAGTTTTGAATTTTATAAGAAAAAATTCCTGAACGTATTACATGATAAATTATTATTATTGTCTGTATAATATAATCATTTATTAATAATTATTACTTTTATCACGAAGAAGTATAAAAATAAAAAAAATAAATAAATTTTACATAAATATAAACAGTAATCCGTAAAAAAAAAACATAAAAATAATAATATAAAAATAACAATAATAATACTAAAAATAATAATCTCAGTTATGAAATGTGTTCACTTTAAGTATATATAATCGTTTTACTCTTTTGACTTGCAGGTAGATTGGATTTATGTAAATCTTCAATTAAAAAAAGAAAAACTTAACAAAAAAATATGTTTACATAAAAAAATAAAGATGCTATTGAAATAATAATAATAATAATAATAAATAAATGCGTAAAAATCGTTTTTATAAAAAAATTATATTCTATTAATAAAACAATATAACATAAAATATACACATTATTAATATTTATTTACTTTTAATCAAGTACATACGTTGTCTGTAACTTAATTGTGATATTTTTCAAAGTTTCTAATTGCGTACTTAAAATAAAAGAGAGACAGATAGATTTTATTAAATTGGAGTAACAAATAGTGCATGGTAGTTGAGCTATTATTATATAATAATTATTTTCGGGGTTGCACATATCGACTGTTTTTGTCATTCGCTCTTTTCCCAATATAAAAAAAAGACATAAAAAACCTTCCATTTGATATTATAATATTCTTGATAACAAAATATATTAAAAACTTAGAAAATTTTGATTTAAAATATATTTCATTGTTTATTGCATAGACGTCATCTTAGTGCTATTTCGTTACACACCCCGGACGTGGGGTTGAGTTTTTTCCTGATATTATTATTATTACTATTATTATTTTTCTTCTTCTCCCTCGCGTGATTGCGCTATTAATCTGCACTGACGGGCTATGTCAACTCAATACAAATACTATTATAATTCTGTATTAAAGAAAGATCTGATAAAGTTAATGTTTCGAGTACGACTGATTTATAAAAGTATCTGTGTAAGTGTTTATTGAATACTAACTGTACTAAATTCAGTGTGAATATGTAAGGTGTGAGGCCAGTGACTTGACGTAATAAGGGGGATAATGATGACTTCTTCTTATTTCCATGAACTTTTATTTCTATCGCTAGATCGGTGTATTTGGATATCTTTTCAGTGTATTCTGATTGGATGTTTGTGTCTTTGGAGATGGGAATTTCGATTAGGTGGGTGAAATTTCTTTTTTTATTTTTTGGATTAGAAGGTGATTCTGGTTTATTGGGAGGACTGTTTTATCCACATAAATGTAGACATCCCAGTCTAGTTTGTATTTATTATTTTCGAGAATCAATGACGGTGTGAATTTGTAGTAGGGATCTGTGTTTCCAATGAGTTTGTATGTTGCGGCTAATGCTTGGTATACTACTTTAATCGCTACGTTGTATCTGGTTTGAATTTGGTTCCGGCTAGAGCTCTGCATCCACCTTTGATGGGTACCACTGTTTTCTTTTCTGGATAGCATTTCCTGTATATGTAATTTTTTATGAATGTGCCGCCAATTATTTCCGGAGGCTAAACAGAAAAAGAGAGAGAGCCGCCAATTATGTATTTTTTGTAATTTCGGGTTTCTGTAACTTAATCTTGGCAAGCAGGAAACCCTCTGTTTCGGGAAAGAGCTGACCGTCCTGCAACCATGAGAATGATTGTTTTTTTGTTGATGTGTGTAACTTGGTATCTGTGTTTTCCATGGAATATTGTTTGCGACCAGGTGTTATCATATTTTTTTTGTGATTGTGCGTGGTTGTGCGGGTCTGCTGCATGGCTCGTGTGGGATAGTGCAAGGGGTATGTAGTTTATGTCTGTTTGTATCGATGTATATATGCTGGTTTGCTTCGTATGAAAGAAATTCCTGAGTGTCTAAATTTGTTTTACTTGTAGTGACTATATGTCTATGAATTCGCTCCCTATCTTTTCTCTATATGGTGAGACTTTTATTGCACGTGTTGGGATGGTACATCCTTTGTTTAATGAGTTCCGAGTGAATGAGGATATGAATATTTTTTTATATCTGAGAGTGACCATTTGATGATTCCAAAGGAGTGTGTGAGGAGGAGTATGTCAAATGTGTTGATGGATTTGATGAGGGTTTTGGAATTTAGTTTTGTTTTCAGAAATTTAATAAGCCGGTTTTATAATTCGTTTCTGAGTTGTATTTTTTACGCCCCCCTCTTCCCTCTCCACCCCTATCCCACTCGCTCCCCCCCTGTGTGTGTGTGTGCGCGCGCGCGCGCGCGTGTGTGTGTGTTTCATGGTTACGGTTTCCGTTCGGGATGATTTTCCTATTGGCCTCTACTAATGTGGAGCATTTTCAATTTACTTATTTCGAACTCCATATGGATGTCTGAGATGAAAGTTTCTATGGTTTTGAGGAATCCTTTTAGTTGTGTCTCTGTGGTTGTAAGAAATTGTCTGAGGTAGCAGTTCATCTTGTAAATCTGTAGAACTTTGATTAGCCAGATCGTATGGTACAGAGTCAGAGGTTTTTTTGTCGTATACGTAACAGGTATGAAGTTTCTGTTTTCTTTTTCAGTTTGTCCCATAACTACACTATCTATGACTGCATCCTTGGCTTTGTTTCCTGTATCCTTTCTGCTCTTCTGGGAGAATGTCATTTTTTGTTAGCTTTTTTTATATCTTTTTTGCAGGTTATTGTAGTGATAATCTTGTATTGGGCTGGGAATAAGGTCGGTAGTTTGATGGGTTTTTTGTGTTTGGGCTTTTGGGTTTAACGTACATTACGCCTTGGGTGATAAAACTAGGGAGTGTGTGAGTTGAAATATAATTTTTATGATTTGTAAAGCGAATGGTTCAGGTGTTAAAGTTATATCAAATTTTATCAATTGTTTATACCAAATGTTTTGGGTGTTATCTACGCCGAGGCGTATCCAATTGTATGTGTATTTGATTGTTTCTGCGATTTCTTGTGTTGTAAGTATGAAATCTCCCTTTTTTTTATGTGTTGGTGATCGTCTTCTTCTGCTTTGATCCAGGTATGTTAGTGTTGTGAAATTTGGGTTCTGACCAGGGATTTCTCCAGAAATCGTGAGTACTTGTTTGACTGGTGGTTCTATTGCTGTTGTTTAGTTGTTCGGCATTGTTTTTTGATAGAACTCTTTTTCACTGCTTTGGAAGAGATTGTTTATTTTCTTTCTTTTATTGGATTTTTTTGTACCTATGGAATTTTTTGCCCAAACCGGATAGTTTCTCTTTGAGTGAGTCATAGATTTCTGGAGGTGTTTGTTGGTGTGAGTTGGGTTTCAGGTTGTTCACAACCTTTCTAATGCGTTTTGAGGTATAGCCATTTGCGAATTGGGTGGATGTTCTTAGGATTTTCTGATGTTATTGATTTTAATTTCAATTCTTATTTCCCACCTGGGCTTTGGTTTTGTGGTGTTAGGGTTTCTTGGTCTTTGTGATAGTTTCTGGTTGTTCTGTATAAGTGCCGCTGCATAAATTATTTTGTGGATGTCCTCTCTGGAGGAGTCTGTCATGCACTGGGATATTATATGTAAATTTATTTTGTTGAATATTTGTTTTGTGTTCTGTTTGCAAATTAATCGGAAAATGGTTATTGAGGTCGGTGCCTAGCCATTGGGTCAGTTGTAATACCATTACCTCTGTGACACTACTTGTATGAGAGGTGATTAAGAATGGTGTTGAAATTGTTATCTAGTAGTTATGTCTGGGATGTCTTCCTGGGGGGCATTTGTTCTTTGTTATATGTTCGTGTTGGATGCTATGTTTCTGTTAGGAGATGGGTTTGTTTGTGTTCGAGTGATTTGTTGTGTGTGCAAAATTGGTTTGCTGGTTGTTTTGTTACTTTTGTCATTGTGATGGGTCGCGTTTATTTCGATGGCTTCTTTGTTTTGATGTTCAAGTGTTGTAAGGCGGTTGTTCTTTATAATAACTCTCTTTGGGTCAACTAATCTCTGCTCTGTGACGAGTAGCTGGACGTGTGTCTTGAGCTAAAAATAATCTGCAATTCATGTTTTAGTCTGAGGAGAGGGTTTATAGATTTTTAGTGGTGTAGTAACAGTGCATTACAGCTTTACTCATGTCATCAGTCCACTTCAAGCGCTGTCTCATGTCTGCCACCTTTGGTGGTTGGCGGCTGTCCCGGAAAAATATCCATGGCTGCTTGGTATACGCTGTGTGGATGTTTGTTCCCATGTTTGCTGTAATACGTGTTAGTTCGGCCAGTTTAAACGATGTATTATTATTATATTGAATTACAATGGTATTCGATGTGTCGTTTAATTCACTGGCTCGTCATCCACGTTTCAACGTATGAACGTTGAACATTTTATTTATTTAACATATATTACAGATAAAATTATAATACTACTAATATATTTAACTTGTATACTCAATAATTTTTTGAAATTATTTTTATAATTTCTTTGGCTTAAAAGTATTTTTAGTTTTGTCAGTGTATAAATATTTTTTTAGATTAGGATTTAGGATGCCGGCCTCCGTGGCGGAGTGGTAGCGTCTCAGCCTTTCATCCGGAGGTCCCGGGTTCGAATCCCGGTCAGGCATGGCTTTTTCACATACGCTACAATTCATTCATGTCATCCTCTGAAGATATACCTTAACGGTGGTTCCGGAGGTTAAAAAATTTAAA
Organism: Zanna intricata; assembly: GCA_010016005.3. Classification (NCBI taxonomy): domain Eukaryota; kingdom Metazoa; phylum Arthropoda; class Insecta; order Hemiptera; family Fulgoridae; genus Zanna; species Zanna intricata. The sequence continues at coordinate 6,206 of JAAAKQ030076240.1, read as the reverse complement.
AAAAAATAAAGATTAGAATTTAGAATACATTAGAATGCAGCTGTTTATATGTCATCGACTTCGGTTAAATTACACGGTTTAATCTACAATGTAATTTTCATCCAAAAAAGTTGAATGATTTTTAATGCGTTTATAAAGGTATTGTTACAATAGCGAGTTCAAAGATCCCAGATGAACGGTTGTCTTTAATTCGGACGGAAAAAGAGGTTTAACTAAAATATTGGAAAAAGGTTTTTTATTAAATACATTCTTTACTCAATGATTTTTGGAAATATTAATTTAACCATTCTATATGCTTTTGCTACAATAAACCAAACTAAATTTTATAACAAACATTTTCTAAACCTTTAAAACATTTTCAGTTGTCTTTGTAACGAATATTAATACAAAGACAACTGAAAATGGTCTTCTTTATATATATATTTTTTTTACATGATTTTCTTTAAATTACAATGGTTCAACCATGTCCTCAAATTTTGCAACCTAAATTAAACTCATTTTCGGAAGTCATACAACGGTGAAATTTTACACAGCCGACGGAATTTGGGTGACAATACAACAACATTGATTGTTAATTTTATATAATTCTGTATTTTATATATTAAGTGTTAATAGTATCTCTGTTTAAATCTGGATTCCACGTTACCAATATGGAAGATTTCGTAAATCGGAATAGTTTGTATCCTTCAAGCACACTATTTGTTTAGTGAATGTCTTCGGCGAGTCATGATTTATTATTTTGTGCTCTTAAAGAAATATTGTATCCAGGTAATTTTGTGAGCCATTTTTTTATGTATGTTCATGTAATATATTTAAACACATATGTTTATTTATTTTGTGTGTGGTTGTATCATTGAGTGTGCATTTTATATCCACTAAGCATTTTTTAGAAATCTTTTATTGGAATTTTTTAAGCTATTTTTTTAAACAATTTTGCTTTTTTCTAAGCAATTTTTTTAAAATTCTTATATGTGGTCTTTAGATGACATGGTTTTGATGTGCAGCATGTGGGTCATGAAAGCAAATACTTCATGTGAGGTAAGATAATCTGAATTATTGTAAATGACCGTGCCTTGTCATTGTTGGCTTTCATTCTATTTTGAAAATTTATGTTTTTTTTGTGATAGTATAGTTAAGAAGATTTATTTGTTTGAGTACATTTTTTTTATCGTGTCATATGTACCGCATCTTGTACCTTATATTGTGAAAATTTTCCCATGAGAATCTTTAAAGTGTCATATAAATGAATAAAAAGGAAATTCTAGTATTTAGGATTACAGTTCATTAGTAGTTTTGTTAGCTTCTGAAAAAACTAATATATAAAAGTTAGCTTCTGATAAAACTAATACCTAATAGGAGGTCTCTGTTAGGATGCTACGTATGCAAATACCTCGGAAATTTCTATTAGTGTATTTACACAACTTATCCCCTACGTATGGCTTTCTCCAACCTCGATCTCCTACCATAACTTACAACACTCAACTATCAATATAACCAATTCGCGGAAGCGCGAACCCCCCCCCCCCACCTTTCACTATTACACCGAAAATTTCACACAAAAACCCTTTCCATATTTAACTTCAATTAGAATATGCACCCAGGTATAACTTGAATGGAGTCTTTTAAATACCAAAAATACTATTTCAAATCAACAAAACAACTGTTGATCGCAACAATGACAAGTTTGTCTTACAATTAAATTTACTCAATTCAAAGTCCTCTTGATTTATTAAAAATCAAGAAATAAATTCACAAATTTAATAAGCTTCTAATGAAAACATACTCTATCCTTCTCTGCTCTAGATCGTTTTCGGGAACGAGCTTCCCCACACACCGCAGCTCAATTACAAAATTCTCAACACATCCATTCTGAACAGCGAATATCTCAGATAAACGGATCTCAATGTCAAAACGCCTATCTTGGTGAAGTAAGCACCTTGGCTGGCCCCTAGCCATCCGAGTTGCTACTCTATCTATAATTCCATAACAGCAACAGACCTCCTCAGCTATCCTCCGCAGGGATAAGAATAAGAGGAAGCAAGTATCTACGTTCCATTCCCTCTCGGTTTTTCAATCAACTTGCAGGTCAAAACCAGAATTGATACTCATAAGATCTCTAACTGCTTTGGTATGTTCAAGTTCGTATCTGAGGCAGACATATAAAGTTTTGGCGCACAACATCAATGGCCCTACACTCCGGATATAAGCCTGAATCAGTCACATTAAATCTGGCCAACCTATCTCGAAAGATGATACTACGTCCAGAAAGAAACTGCATAATATGCCGATTGGGGGAAATCCACCTAAAACCTGCATACTTCTCATATCAGGAAAAATACCAAGCCTATAACGGCCATCAGACAATTCAATCCACCTGACCTGCCAGAATTCCTGAAAACCAAGACGTTTTGGTCACTTTCGTCAATATCTTGTTCTGTGATTTTTTATCACTTCAATATTGCTGTCACTAGTCGTCCCCCAGAACTGAATTCCATATATTCATATCAGTTTTAAGAAAGTCTTTTATAAAAGAGCTTTACTAGACAAAGACAACTGAGAACTCGTACCCATTAACCAGTACATATGCTTAAATTTCTGGTCAATCTCTTTTTTCTCCAGTACATGACTCTCTCAGTCAAACATCGATCTGTAAGCCAAGCCTAGTGTATCTCACACTAGTTGAATAAGAAATTTCAATGTTAACCAAGGGAGGCAGTCTTCTCTCTTAGTCTTAAAGGTAACTTGGGTGGATTCCATCGAAATAACTTTAATATTCCATTTGTGCAGCTACTGTAATGATTCCATTCAACCTCGAGTAAAGCTCTTCCGAGGCTACAATCCGATCATCGTCAATTCCTAAGATCACCGTATCATACACGATATGGTTATGCACTTACAATAGATCCTGGACAGGGAAGGTCAGCAACAGCATGCACTAAGAATAAAACCGGTCCTTTTACTGAGCCTTTCAGCACTCCCCAGGCATTTTCACAGAAGTTAGATAGATCTTAATTACACCTAATCTGCGAGAAGTGACATCTAAGAAACCTGGTGGAATCAAATAATAAGGTTGAGAAAGGCAAGATTCTAATTTGAAAGGAAGGCATGGTAACTAAACCTTGTCGAAATTCTGTTGTACGTTTAAAAATGTCGCAGAGCAGTACGTCTTTCTCTCGAAATACCCGATAATAACATTATACTTTTGGGTTTGCATTTACATTATTATGGGTTTGCTCTATAGTTAAATTTAGTTCTAAAACCAAATAAATGGTCTGGTATTACATCCTTACACTACAAAATATGCCATAACCTTTGAAAAAAAATCTTCTTAAAGATCTTAGATAAAATCGGCAGGATGCTAATCGGCCTGTAAGAAAAAACTTCCTGTGAGGATGTTTTTAGAACAGTTAACTCTTAGAAAGTTAATTAGAAAGTTATCAACTGAATTATATGATGGTATTTTGGAAAGGAGAATATTCGAAAAAAAAATTATATTCAAAACTAGCGTAATCTATAAAGTAATTTCTGAACAGATTTTTCACCATATTTAGACAGATTAAGCATAAAAATTGTCAAAACAACAAATCAAAACTCCTAGTTGATATATTTCAAACACCATTTTTGAGCCTGTGAAGAAATCTAACTACTGAAGGTCTTAAAAAAAAAGTGACTTTCACCGATATCAACAAAAATGTAAGCAACTTCAAATCTATATAGAAATGGATACAAAAAAAAAACTGAAATTAATTACAATATCTCTTCGTATTATACTCTGCAAAAATTACGTAACGGATTTTTTCTTGAAATATATAAAAAATATTTAATTTTCTTTTTCTTACAGGTAAATAATTTCTTTCCTGATTAAGGATGCCCATAAATCTCATTATCTATTGATACGCTTAGATAAGATACGTTATTTTAAAATATAAACCCAATGAGAATTCTTCAGCTTTATTTATCAAAGTGAGTGAAACAGGTAAAAATCTACACAAATTAAAAATACATAAATGATACAAAATTCCTGATTATTTTAAGTAAAAAGTAAAAACAGCCTATAAATAAATTCTTTATCTTGATTAACACGCCTCCATGCTTCTTCAAATTGAAATCAATTAGGAGAACTTTCAACGTCGACATATTCTAATCAAGATAGACTGAAGTTTACAAATAATATACGAAAAATATTTTTATTTTTAAACATATAAGATAATGAAAAAAATGTTAACACTTAAAAATAATCTTGTTTCTAATACTTTTACGTAAAATTAAGATAAATATTTTATGATTGAACACCGGATACAAAAAGTTTGCAAATGTAAAACAAAGTAAGTCAATCTATTGATGTTTAATGTTTCACATTTTTATCTTTTTTATTTTTATATTGTAGAAAAAATACATATATATATTTTAATTTAACCATGCGAAATATTAGTAAAACTCTGTATATTTTTATTTTAAAACAAGTATTTCCAAAAATAGAAAAATTAAATTAATGACATTTTATATGCTTAGAAAAGTTTATAAGTTAATCAAAAACCAGTAATAGATTATATTATTATAAAAATCTTGCTAATTTCTGAATAGCTCTGTTGAAGATAGTTTTGATTTTATAAAATTATTTAAATCATATTAATTTGTATATTTGTACAACTTAACTTTTAGATTTATTTTTTCGTTTTATTTTTATAAAAATTACATTAAACTTACAATAACGTATAAATATTTTAAATAAAATTTTTTTTTTATAATTAATTTTGCGTGAAAAATATTTCTTGCAATAGAGGATATAATATAATCCGTATAATGACATCTATCGGCGGATTTCAGAACTTTTATTTCATGTAATATTATGAAACCGTACAATGCAAAAATATCGGGTAACTAAAAGAGTTCTTATTTACTTTAATTTTCCTGTCTTTGTTGTTTTATTTCGTTCTAAATTTATGTAAACAAAATGTAAAATAAACAAAATAATTTTCTTTTTGTTTCTTTTAAAATTTAAATAATTCAAAAAAGAGTTTTTTAAATTTATTAAGATATTACAACATACTATAACAGAAGTATTTTTACTTTAGAAATAATTGAAAATAAAAAATTTCAAAGATTAACATAATGAATGAAATAAATCTAGATAGCTCTAATTATTGTGTTCATTATCCACTTAAAAAAAGAAAACAGCTCAAATTTGTGTAGACTATATGTATGACCTTTTTTTTTATTAAGATGTCAAATTCGTTAAATTCTTTTCTATATAAAGTATTTACTGTTAATAATATTATTTAGGCTGAACTGCGTACCTTAGAAATAAATTTTATGCAGTTTATAATGTGCAGTTTTATACTGTTGCAGTTTTGTGAAAAGTATATATATATATATATATATATATATATATAATTTAACGATCACAAAGAACAGATAGACTATTATCGATATTTTAGACATTATTATTTTAAAACATATATTCAAAAATATAAAATTTTATATTAGAAAATTTGATAAACATTTTTAATCAAAAACCAGAAAAGAATTTTATTATTACAAATATTTTGCTAATTTCTGAATAGCTTTTTTCTGAATAGATTTCTTATTATCTTATGATAATTTTAATTGATATTTTTAAATGATAATTAAAAAATCCCAGAACCTTCCCGGGAGTCAAATCCGAGGCTGTTTGGATGGTCTTAATCCAGTCACTGATCTGTGACCCGGACAACACCAATTATAACAGTTAATTGCACAATTTAAGTATGAAAATTTTACTAGAGTGATGGTTTTAAGAACTATTGACTTCTCTTATTTTATAATGAATTGGATTTATAATAAAGCGAATACTAAAATAAAGTAAAAAATTGTAAATCGATCCTAATTACCAATCCCAGAAATAATCTTACGGTTTTAGTAAAATGGTAATCATTGTTTCCAGGGACACTGAACATCAAAGATTGATGGCTATTAAGAAAAACTTTTGTTATAAACTTCTTTTTCTATAAAATTTTTTAAGTAAAATATATTTTTTATTTTTAAAAATTAACTTAAAAAATAATAAATATGCAACAAAATTGATGTTTGCAAAGCAGTACGTACAAAGGATCAAATCGGCTATGGCCGGCCTCCGTGACTGAGTGGTAACGTCTCAGCCTTTCATTCCGGAGGTCCCGGGTTCGAATCCCGGTCAGGCATGGCATTTTTCACACACGCTACAATTC
>JAAAKQ030076229.1:0-15233 GCA_010016005.3 Zanna intricata | reverse complement strand
TATTAGGACCGAGACAAACTGAAGAAGGATACAGATTACAATCAAACGAAATAGTTGAAACATATTCAAACATCGAAGTTGACATAAGGAAAAGACGAATGAAATTCCTCGGACACCTTTGCAGGTTACTAGAAAACCGACTGAATAAAAGAAAAATCACGTACTTAACATCATTAAAAGTTGCAATCCCCTGGCTCACAGAAACACGAAAACATTTAGGACACGCAGGCATTACACTAAAAGATATCAGACAGAAATATATAGAGAAATAAAATAGATAAATGGGAAGTTAAACCAGAAGCATCAAAGCCAAAACAACACCTTCGGAAATGGTCTGAAGAACGGAAAAAAGCCTTTTCCAAGAGAATGAAAGAATTGTGGAGAGAAAAGAAGAACGCCAAGAGAAAGAAATATGAGTCATAAATGCTTAACGTCTTCCATTGAGAAGTTTTCGACTTATAATAATAATAAATATCTGTAGTTTATTATTAATATAGAATATCCAAGATATAATGTTTTGGAATCTGCCAACAAAATAAATTAAGAGATTTTTAGCTTCCTGGCGAATATAAATAGAATTGTATAAAAGAAGAAAAAAGTGTGGTGTTGATATAAAAAATGAGGTATCGGCATCTCATTTTTTGCAATTTTTTTTAAACAAATTTTTACGTTTTAGAGTCCAACTAGTTCATCTAGATCAAAGAAAAACCTATGAAAAACATACAATCATATGTTTTTCTTTGATCTTTATACTTATGCATGTATGTACATGCATAAGTATACGCGTAAGTGTGTTGCAATGATTTTGGTGTTACCCCTGATAAACTGAATCGATTTACTTCAGATTTGGCTCAAATATTTCTATATATGGAGGATTGATCATATTTTAATTATTTTTTTTCAAAATTCGTTAAGGAGGTGGGAAATACAGCAAAAAATTCAATTCAAATTTTATTCAGAGGCTAATAATTTTTATTATTGATGCGACTATATAGAAAATTATTTTTAAAAAATCTTTATTTTTTAACATTATTAAAAATTTCTCTCAGATTTTTTTTTTTTTTTGTTAGGGATCATTTTTTGTAAATAAACTTTTCTTACATTTTCCCCTCAGAGTAAGGAAGCCACTAAAATGAAAAAAATATATATATATTAGAAATTTGGGAATTTTGATTATTAAATCTTATTTTGGTAATATTGACCGGCACAGAGGGGAAAGTCATATTGGATATTTTGCCACTTTTTTAATAATAACAGGAATAATATAGTTTGAAAATTTACTATTTTAAGAATTATAAATGAAGTTTATTGTGAAATAATGATAGGGCACTATTATGTATTAATAGTTTTTAAAAATATAAATATATTACAATATTTTATATTAGAAATATTAAAAATCTGTCGAATGAAACTTAGTTAATTTAGGAACTATTTCCATAATCTTATCCAACTCTATTTAATGGTTGGAGGGAAATAATGGAGAATGGAACTCAGTTTGAGTGAGGAATTTTAATCGGTGTACACAGCATTATGGGAAATTTTCACTTTCAACTTGAACTTGATAAAAAGATACTGTGCGATATTTTATATTTTTTTATCATCTAAAAACTCAGGTGGAACTATTCTTTTCCTGGTGTTGAATTACAGTTCATTTTTTCATATTATTATATTTATTTCAAGTTTTTACTTTAAATTTACCTTTACTAATTATCTTATACCTTCTCATTTAAGAGTTGTATATTGGTTTTCATTTTTCTTTTAAGGTGATTATTTCTCTTTATTTGTGAATTTTAACTCTGAATTTCAAAATGTTTATACCATTATATCTTTTTTCATTTTACTCTAGAACAAAGTTATAAAATAATATATTGCTTTGTATATTAATTATATCTAATGATTTTTGCCTTATTAGCGATATAGAGAAATTAAAAATATAACTTTTTTTGTATGGTGGGCAATAATGATTTATATACGTAAATGAAGTTATTTATTATTCTTGTTGTTGCTCAAGCAAACGTAACTATTTTTTAAACTAAAATAAAGGGTATTTATTAAAATAAAGTATAACTGTAACAAAATAAATCAGTTCTAGAAGCAAAATAAAATTCATTTATAAACATTTATATGCAAGTAATACATATCTCATCTTTGGCATGAAACCAGGCCGTATGACAGGTTGGCTTCAAGAACGAATTCTAAATTTTAATGGGTGCTTAACAAAATTAAAAAATTTAGTCCTTTTCTCTCCATTCAATTCTCATAAGTAATAATGTTTTTCTTAATCATTTCTTCCAAATAAGAACCTAAAATTCGCAAAATTTCGGTATGAATCTCGGAAATGTAAAATGGTTTCGTGATCTTGGGCGTTACACTAGCATATGCGTCTTTCTATAACGTTATCTGATACACTGTTACGAGTGGCAGCCCACCTCTTTTTCTGAATACCGTATTAATAAAACTTCTGGTATTTAAATATTTATATAGTCTTCCTTCTACATAAATTTAAATTAAATTTTGATATCTATCGGGATGCAGCACCTAACTACCCTTCTCAATCCATGTTTCTTTGCATTTCTAGTTCATTTTCTCTAGAGTAACTCTAAATTGACCCCTCCATTTACCTTTGTTACTTGTAACAAACACCATACTTACCCTAAAATTTTTAACAATCACCATCCACTCTTTCTGCCGTCCCAAATTAATAAATTATTTTTAATGCTTTATAAAGCTTCTTGCTTGGATATATATATATATATATATTTATATAACGCTAACCTACCATATTTTTTTTCTTTTTATCATGAGATTAATAGGCTATGACTTTACTTCAAGAGTTTTGAGTAGTGTTCTCTTGAAATAGAATAGGTATTCAAAGGGAAACATCCCGCTGACTTGCTGTAGTTTAGTTCCCTGCAGCAAATTTCTGTGGTTAAATCGGCATGAAATTTGTGCTACTTCTCAGCTAATTAGGCTGCGACAAGCATCTTTATACAGAGAAGTAGAGGTCATCATTATAAAATTTTACACGTTAACTTTTCGTTGTAGAATATCTATTTAAATTAAGTAATTTTGACTTTTCAATAACATCGTCTTATCACGAGGTTTTTGTTACATTTTACAGATTTTTTGTGGCAAAATCACATTTAAGCTATTTATTTCTTAAATTAAAATAAGATGGAGATAACAAACCGTAAATGGTTAAGTGATTTTATACTTATAATTATCCTTATTTTAATAAAACGAATATTAATACTCTATCTAAAAACTATTTTTTGCCATCCAATTAATTTTAAAATTATTCTACTATTTAATCTAATTCGGGACTCTTACTTTTACAATTATCTTTAATAAATCTTAATTTGTTTTCAGACATGTAATTAATTGTACAGAGAAATCGTAAAAAAATGTTACCAGATTACAGCAGAATATTTTTTATGAAAATGAGGAAAGAAAACTTTATCGGAATATTATTATTATATCTGTTTTAATTAATCAGAAAACTTTGAAACATAACTATTTTAAAGAAATTATTCTTTAAGATATAATTTTAAATTAATGCAAATCATTTGTATTTCACCAAGAGAATTTGGTCCCGAATCAACGTACAAACTCAGTTCAGATAAGCTTCACACAACTGCATATTGAAACATATCTCGTAAATGCTGAAGAATAGCTTTATCCAAATGCTCTCGGAGCTTAAGCTGGTCTAATAACCAGCTTATTCCACTCATATTAGACTTTTAAAAAACTTAATCACTAATTTCCAGAGAGTATTTCTGATTGCTGAAAAACGGTTCGATCAGCTTTGTGAAATTAATAAAATTTGTTTCCTTCATTTTTTTTTATACGTAAAGTATTGTAAAATTTTTTTTTCAAAAGAGGTGACAATAAGTATTACAAGTTTATGTATATAAGATTTTAACTCAGATTATGAATATTTAAGCATTCAGAATTAAGTATATTATAATTATTATTTTAATATATTACAAAACTAAGTTATTCTACACAAAACATACAATACATGTTTGAAATACGTATCACTTTAATGGGATGCATAAATCTAATATCTCTATTAGGATAGATTTTTTGAACAGTATTTGAACAATTTCATTATACATTTCGGTAGTGGAAAGACGTTTTCAGACTTTTGAAACACTAGAACGCCTTTCATTACCTAATGTCTCAAAGACCGTTTACCTGGAAAGATTTATTAAATCCAGGTACTTTTTATCTGATAACAGAAGTCCTGAATTAATTTTGACAAGTTGGATTGATTATCCAAGTTTCAATCCAGGTTGATTCAGAGCTGTTTATCTCAAGCTTCACCTTTCGTTTAATTTAATATTATAATGCTGATATTATTTGTGGGATTCTGAAATAATTTGGACTGTTCTATTTCGAGAAACCTAAAATTAGCGACAATATTTTTCAACAAAAAAAATAATGTGTAACAATTTGAAGGTCTTTTAAATTCCTTTTCGAGTAAAGATTAGTCTTCTTTCTAATGTTTCTTTCTAGAGCCTCGGGAAGAACAAGATGTTGAGCTCTACGAATATAATGAGCTTTGAAATCGTCAGTTATTAGGCTGAACAAAAGAATATGTAAAAAGAGATCGGACGAATCATCCTTACTGATATCGGAATTACGTTGCAGATATTCATTTAAAATGGGGCCTATATCTTTACTGAGAATGCAGGGACTTTGTCGCTTGCAGAATCCGCATGGCTAATACAATTACCTTCAGGAAAAAAGCCAAACCTACACGTCCTCTGGCCTCAGTTTGATAGTGGCATTTATCGCATGCGTAACCGCGAAAAGACACTCCATCCTGAGAGCAAAGATGAGTCTCCTGCAGACATAGTACTAAAGGATTTTCTTCTTTTAGTAAGACTTCCTTGTTCTCACCGCGAGAATGGAGACCACATATATTCCAAAGAATAATATTCAAACCCTAAAGAAATACTTTTTTCTGTTATATACATAATTCTTGGCTATAAAATATTATTTTTATGTTTTTTGTCTGAATAACTTTTAGGCTGAGCTTCTTTTCTTAGGCCATATCATCCGCCACCATATTCTTGAATAGATCTAGAGATGGTGGTGGGATTTTGAAAGCTTGAGAGGGCGGGAATACCGTAGTAGGAGATGATTTTTAGTAGATACCTTCATAGGGATCCTGGTAGTTTGTTGCGTAGTTGATGCAGCTGGAATTGTATTTGGTTTCGTACCAACGAAAGTGATATTCAGTAACCTATTCTTGGTCTTTCCATCTGAAATACCATTCTTTCTGTCTGTACTCAATGCTGCAACAGCAGAAGTGAGAAATTTTATCTGGTCGGATAAAGCCTTGACAAATTTTGTTCTTTCCATGATACCCAATCTTTCTGTTTTTGCTCATTGTTCGAGAGAGTCTGAATAAAACTAATACCGGGCTGCACAGGATTACTTATGTTGAGGGATTTCCTAAATTCCCGAAGAGTCACAAGAAAGGACACTTTCTATACAGCACATATTTTCAGTGAAGCCTTTTCTTCCTTATAAAAAAGAGTGCTACCGTTCTGCTGCAACGTGCTCAAAAGTTTTCCTTTGCGCAACCAGTTTTATTGTGACCAAACATCTGTCACCGAAAGCCACTTCTTTGATTTGATATATTTGGTTGCTTACGAACCAAGTAGCCAAGTTTTTTCGCTCAGGTACAGTCGGAGTAGGAAAGGTTAGAATAAGTGAGAATATTGGCATATCAACATTATTATCCTCTGCTCAGAAGAAACTGACAGTGGTTATAGCTCTTCTGATAAAGACTTTGCTGGAATTTAGTGTAATGTGAGACTCCACTATTATAACGTCATTCCCCACATTCTTTGGGCTCGATGCTTCCAACTCTGTTTATCATCAATTGCCTCAATCATCAGGGCGCCTTTATTAATTTTTTTAATAGATTTAGGAGAGCCGCAAGTCATTACGATGCATTTATTTATTAGGAATGGAAAAACATTTCAGGAGGATTTACCTTCCTCGTTATATTTTTACTATAAAAAATCGTACCCTATAAAGTTTAGCAGATGTTAAACTTCTTGATTCCATATCTCCTAACACATCCTCGGCTGATCATCGGCACAACATCGGTCGAAGTCTTTTCAAACTCCGCGGTTAGTTGGTTTTTTCGTGTGAACCAACAACCACCAAAAGATTATTATTTGGGACCCAAATTTTGTTCCTACACATACATTGGTATGTGGTTTAATGTAACATTCATCAGAGCTCGCACGTGTTGGAGTTAGGGCTGCATGCAACTTGGTTCACCCTGTTGCTCAGAGAACATCGTTTGAGAGTTACTACGTAGAGCCAACTACAGATTAGCACGGTAGTTTCCACCTTTGTTATAGTTGCGTTTCGTAAGGTGTCGCTACACCACCGAGTGTAAGTGTAGCATGAAACAATGTAAGATGTTGTCTTGCTGTGTAAGGGTGTATATTGTAATTTGTGTAATGTAGAAGGTTCTGTAGCTCATGTAGTGGGAGAAAAAGCTGCTAAGGCTAGGACCGTGGGGACGTATCAGAAATAAAACATGTTAAAAGAATTACTTAAACTTAAATTTCACTTCGTGCAATCAAATATCTAACTTTTAAAATATTTATTTAATCCTAGTCAATTCAATTTTGAGATAACAATAAAATACAAATTTTAAAAAGTCAGCACTGTCTTAACTCTTAACTCGAAAATAAAGAAAAATTGTATCGTTATTACTAACTAAACTTTGAATTGGTTTACACTTCACTTTTCAACTAAAATAACAATACGAAAATTAATCACTGATGTCTAAAATTAATTGGATCTGAAATAAAAAGCACTGTTTACTATTAAGGACTACAAGGTCAGATTGAAAATATAAAATTTATCAAAGAGTTTGGCAATTTTTCTTTTTTTTTTTTTTAGTAAAGAAATTTTTAACAAAAATTTGTAGAAGTGTCGTAAGTAAAAATAAAACGAAGTTTTATACAATGAAAGGTGGTTTCATATTTGGAAATTTAATAGTCTATTCAATATTATACAGAATAACTGAATGCAAGATAGTAAGAAATATTAGGCTATATGTTAGAAAGAAATATCACTGTATAATAAAGTAACTTTCGGTATTACTATCGCAGGTGTGCAATAGTCACATAGAATAGTAAATTCAACCCAATGAAGGAATTTATAGGCAAGATGCAAGATGCTCTTCTTTTGCCAGTATGATAACATTTTTCATTACTATTTTACACGGAACTATATATTCACATTTGAAATTAGAAGAAAAAATAAATTCAGTGAAACTAAACATCCAGAAAATAATTTAAAACAATAATATTTAAAGTAGCATTAACTATGTTCCTTTGAAATATCTTCTTTTTTTTTATTAATTATTACATAATATATATATATATATATAAAATAAAGAAAAAATTTTCTTTTACTTGCCACTATGATTTTGTTTTCTTTCTTCTTCTTCTTTTCTTCCACTAATAAATCAAATTACTTTAATGTCACTCAATGTCTATTTTTCATAAAACGATAACCTAAATACCCTTCTTCAGATTCAAATACTTACAAATAAAAATGAAAATATTAGAATTAAAAACTAAGTTCTGCATGCCTAAGAATCTATTATTCAGAATAAAAATACAAGCTAGTCTATAGGTTTGTTTTTTAAATGTAAATTAACTAATATCTAAAGGACGCCAGTCGTAGAATCAGTTTATTGCTTTAATTCATATATTAATAAATAATATTAAACATAGTTAAAGAATAAGTAATAATACTGTTAAATATTAAATATTACTATTAAAATTAAGTATTATACTATTTAATAATATTCCTTGGTCATTAGCCCTCGTCACATTCTTTAAAACAAAGTTTAAATCACCATCAGGTTCGTCATATGTAAGGGTGTAAAAGGCGCTAACATTTTATTTAAAAACATCAAAAGACAACACAAAATATTCAGATACTCACATACATTAAAGACACTGAGAATACTTATAGATTGTAAAGGGCTCTGATATTAAAATGAAACAATAAATAAAACACAGAAAACCAAACTGAGAAACGCATTTTTCACAATACCAGTATTATTAATAAAAAATTTCGAATCTAGAGAATTATACTATTTCACTTACAAATTCCTTAAGACAGCTTTAATCTGCCTTTACACTTGTTAATAGTCTAATGGCGTATAGATTCTCAACCATTTTTTTCTTCATTTCTATTCTCAAAATCAGCAGCAATATTATTTATTAAACAGAACCTATTCTTGAGGCCCTCATATATGGTACACTCTTCCATTAGATGCTTCTGTAAATTCTTTATTATAAACACCGCGCATTGGTCTTTCTTCCCCGTTTAAAAGATATGAATTTGTTCATGTGTGACCGATTCTAAGTCTGGTTTCCGCCACTTGTTCTCCGTGAGTCAGCTACACGTCACTCATCTATTTATATGAAGAAGTTTTACCTGCGTTTAGTTTCGTATTTAATGTTCTCCATTCAATACTCCACCTGTTTCTTATTGTACAATAAGAATATTGTTATATTGTATATTGTTATTTGGCAATTCTTAACATTGACAATCATACAAGAATTATATCCAAGTTATCGCTGACTATTGCCATTCTGGCAGCTTCGTTTGCGTTTTCACATTTCCTGCAATATCTCATAGCGCACGTCAAACAAGTAGGACGGTAACTATTGGGATTTGTCAGATTTTTATCTTTCTGTGGAACTGGAACAATATGTGCTTTTTTCCACTGCTGCGGGTACATTCTATCCCACCATATCTGATTTTAGTTTTAACAATCTACAATTTGCAGTGGTATTCAGCTGCCTGATCATGACAAAAAAATTTTCTCTATTTTGAAAGGTACATTTTAAGAATAACTCATTTCACTTCTGAAAATTACTACACCCACAATTTCTATATTTGTGATTGAAAATATTCATCGTAGTTAGCCGTTTTGCTGGCTTCTTTGAAATGATTAGCAAGTAGCTCTGCAATTTTTTTTGGAGTATCACCTATTACATTTTCACGTTAAAGGCAACTTATGGAAGCAAATTTTGCATGCCCTCAGAGAGCCTTCACTTTCTTTAAAATGTCTGATGTAGTTGTGTTTCTGTTAATGGATGACACGTATTGCTGCCAGGAACATTTTTTATAATCTACTATGAGTCTTTTTGCATATGCCCTGTATTTTTTAAAGGCACCTAGATTTTCTAATGTTCGACGTTTCTTGAAAGCATTATACGCTTTTATCTTCCTTTTAATAGCTTCACTTATTTCATCACGGAACGGTTCGCTACTTGAGTTTCCCAGATGTTCTGGGAATATATCTTGATGCCAAGTCAAGTATGGCGTTAGTTGTAGCATCTACATCGGCTTCGATAACTCCAGTGGTTTCAGGGACTGTCGGACTAGCTGAGAAGCTCTTCCAATCTGCTTAATCAAACATACATCTTTTGGAGTCGGGTTATACTTTCCTTGTAACATCAGTTACAGTTTGCACAGGGAATGACTGCTTTCAAACAGATCTTCTAAAATTTTAAAAGATTATCTCGGTGCTAATGATACACATATATGTGCAAGAGCTATACAAGACGCCAATCCATATCGGCACTAAAATTTCAAACAATCATTTAAGATAACGAAATCAGAATTCAATACCAACTTTTCCAAATCTCTTTTACAGGGATCTCCTTCTATCTCCAGAACATCCAAACCCCCGTAGGGGAAGACACCCACCTTGTGACATTCCAGTCAACAAACTACCCCTCCCGTTCCTAGCCATGATGGGCTTTACCGGGAGTCGTCTTATTGACACTCAAACTGATTACATATCACAGCCATCAACCTGGCCTCGTTTGGGATGGCATCAATGCAAATGCCTCGGTAGATATATACATCGTTGAATTTTTACTAAGCCTTTGCCTTCGCTGTAGGCTTCTTTCGGACATCTTGTCATTCTATCTTACTAGTTGCCCTCTGAACTAGCTAACCGATTTGGGGAAGCATGAACCCTGCGCCTAGTTCTCTAAATTAAATAAGCTACTCGTGACTGTAAATGTCTCATTGTCATCAGTAATTTAATGCTGTCATCAGTAATGGTTGGCGCTACGCCTCACAGCTGCATGCGACCCATGCCCTCGGCAGTGACCTCATCATCCAGCCGACAGAAAAACTTTGGTTCTCAATCATAAATTATTAGAGTAATCTAACCGTAGCTCGATGGCAATACTCCTACCACCGGCCAATCAAGTTGTTCCGGCGGTCCCTAGCCACCCGGGGTTCTACTCTATACTCTATACCCGGGGATGACTCAGCCGATCTGCACAGTGCGAAAAACGGGAGGAAGCCAACCACAATAGTCCATTCACTGCGGGTCTTCCAATTGACCCGCAGGTCTAGAAAGGAGTTTACTCTCTCAAGTTCCCTAAAATTCTGGTCCGTTCAGCTTCGTAAATGGGAAAAACATAAAGGACATGGTCCACAGTGTCATTGATTTTACATTCCGGGCATAGTCCGGAGCCAACCAAACCAAAACTAACCAAATTAACCTAAAGGCACCAAGTCCTGACAGAAATTGTGTCATGTACCGATTGGAGGAAACCCATCTAAGGGCTTGCAAACCTCGGACATAGGGGAAGGTACCATATGTGTTACGACCTGTAGAAGAAACGTTCCATCTAGCTTGCCAAGAGTCAAAAAATTGGTCTTCCACTTCTTGCATACAGCCTGGGGTAAGAAGGCCTTCCTTCTTACTGCATGCTAGGTTCCGTTGCCAGGATGTGAATTGGTTTTGTACCAGCGATCATAGAGAGTGCCTCTCGCGAGACAGTTTTGTAACCTCCAACTACTGCTAACAATAAAATACGCTGGGATCGCAGTAGAATATCCCAATAACCTTAAAACGCATACGGTAAGTCAAGACGGGCGCAGCGTAGAATATTATGATCTTGCAGACTCCTTTGTAAAGTATACCCATAGTACGGAAATTCAACCAACAATCGGGAAGGATGACTCTACAAACGCCAAAGAAAGTATCAATCGCTTTCCACAAACTGAAGGTATTACCTGAATTGAAGTTTCTCATCAAGGATAACACTGAAATATTTTTGAACGGTAATATACCTAATCGGAAGGTCGTTCATCACGACTCATGGGTGACGAATCGCGGCTAAACAACCTTTTAGGAACATCATAGTGGATTTCTTCGCACTGAAAACTATCATATGCTGAAGACTCCACAACCGCAATACCTTGCATGCCTGTGACGCTCGAGATTCTAGAACATTGTCCCTGGACCTAGAACATTGCCCTGTGGACAACCTTGAACAGGGTCTTTCCTACTTCCGAACCACCGTCGCGAAGAACGATCATCCTGTTGCTGAAATAGCTTGAGTGAGTGAAAATTTCATTTTGCGAACAACCACGCCCCTGTAGTTAGAACAAGGCAGAGGGCCACCACAAATTTTTGAAGCTCCGGATATGTCCAGAAAACACCGAATATATACTTGCACTCGCTGGTTGCTATATCCAACACTCTAAGAATCGCGTCCTCTGTGCCCTTACCCGGGCGAAAACGTACTTATCGTCCATCAACAGATAATTGAAAGTGAGCTTGATGTTAGTGCGTAGGTACATAACTGTCTCGAAAACCTTACCAACTGCGGGCGTCAGCGTCAGAAGCCAGTAAGAAGAACTTACGGTAGGATTCTTGTTGCCACCTTTAAAGACCAACGGTGTTTCACACACCGTTTTTCCAACAAGTTGGAAAGTTTCTACCGATAAGCATCCTATTGAGCATTCTAGTGAGCGGGCCAAGAATTATTGGTAATGTGCGAACAAGTAGTTCCACCTTATCAATGGTAACATCAATGTTGGTACCATGGAAGGCCCGTCGCTCGTTGACCATGCCGACGAATGTGGGCAATTCTCCGGCTACATTGAAAATATCGAAGTTGTGCTGCTCGATGAAGCCTTCTATCAATTCACCGCCGATGTCCGTGGTCGCACTATGCCAAAGAGGCGATTTGGCGTTCTCATCAACTCCTATCAAAATTGGAGACTCTGGTATAAATCTAAGAATCCTATTCAATCTTTCCAAGTACTTTTTAGTGAAATCTTTGTACTGTAAGTACGAGCTCACAACTAGGTCCAAACCGTTCACGGCAAGCTTAACAACGACATGATACTTGTCAGAGGTTTGCCACACGAAAATACTATCTAAAGACTTTCTGCACAGGATAGCGGATTTGCTATCACCAACGAAAAACTTCTTTCATCCATGGAAGCCTGATATCTCTAGAACAGTATGATCTTCGACAAGAACGGCCTTCCATTGACCATTTAGTGTCATTGGAATCAACAATTCAAAACGCTTTCCTTCTCCGCCAGCATTTTCATATATCTTTTTGGATATAAGTAAAGCATATGATACAGCCTGTCGACATGGTATTCCTAATACCTTTAAAAATGGGGAAACAAGGGGAATATGCTTGCATTTACTAGGATTTCTTGAACGATCGAACATTCCATGTTCGGGTTGGAGATTCTCTATGGGGTAGCGTCATCTTGGAGAATGGAATGCCTCAAGGAAGCGTTTTAGTGCTCCCTTATCTTCTATAGCCATCAACAATATTTCGAGGTCCCGGGTTCGAATCCCGGTCAGGCATGGCATTTTTTACACACACTACAATTCATTCACTTCATCCTCTGAAGATATACCTTAAGGGTGGTTCCGGAGGTTGAAAAAAAAAAATCAACAATATTTTTAAATGTTTGCAGCCACCAGTTTCATATTCATTATTTGTTGATGATTTTGCTATATATATATATATATATTAATATATATAAAATATATAGAACAGAGCGTAGTATATATATATTACGTTCTGTTCAATAGCCACAGCAGAGAAACTAATACAGAACACAATATCCCGTCTTGAAACTTAGTCCAGGGTTTCTGGCTTCGCTTTTTTACCTAAATGTGTAGTCTTTACTCTGCTCCGGGACCCTTCCATTATGCAAGTATTTCTCAATGGAGAGCTGATTACTGTCTCTCCTGTTTGCCGTCTTACTGGGTTAAACATATCAAAGAATTAAAAGTAAAAAGTTGCAAACTTTTAGACATGCTTCGAGTCCTTAGCCACACAAATTGCTGAGCCGATCGGTCAAGTATGATACGCTTTTATTATTCTTTAGTTCGTTCCCGTTTTGATTACGGTTGTTTTGCCTACTCATCAGCACGTCATACTGTACTTAAAATACTGGATGCTGTACATTATTCCTTCGTGTGCTTGCCATAGGTGCCTTTAAATCAAGCTCTATCGTAAACTTGCATGTTGTCTGTGGTGAGTCATCACTTTGGGACAGACGGGACCAGCTTTTACCTTCCTATTTTGTAGGAACAAAAGTCTCAAAGGACAGCCAATCACGCTGCTTTTGACTAGACTTTTGGCTATCCTAATTTAGGAACATATGAGATCCCTCCACTTTGCCTGCTCCTGTATTTTTCCGTACCCGTCGTCCACTGCACCTTATAAATTTTGGCACGCTTTCTATTTCTCCAACATATCCGTCTCATATCCTCCGTGGAGGATCAACCTTCTAAATTTCATATTTGACCTTACGACTTACAATAAAACATCAATATCATTGTCTTCCACTAAATATTTCACCATATCCTGTCTAAGACAAATGCAGATGCAATAGTATATACTGATGGATCAAGACACAAAGATACTGTTAGCTGCGCATTTGTTGTCCATTACAGAACTTATATGTTTGGCTTACCTGGAATCACAAGTGTATTTACTGTTGAACTATTTGCAATAAAAAGATATCTTTAACCCTTGTTATCGAAATATCCTTATTTGTAGCGATTTTTACAATGGTCTTCAGCCCTAGAAAAACTTTATTCCAGACATCCTATCGTCATAGAAATCTATAACGCAATCGCTGAGTTGAACCATCGCAAGTGAGTTTCTTCTGGATCCCTAGCCACGTAGGGATTCTAAGAAATGAACGTGCGGATTCCGCAGCTAGGGACGTATATAGTCAACCATCTTTCACTACACGTGTTACTACATGCAACTTTATTAATCATATTAAACTCATCTTCACGCAAAGTGGCAAGATGATTGGTTGGCCAGAGTCGGTAATAAACTCCGGCATATTAAAAATACTGTTTTGCGCTTGTACTCCTCATACAGGAACATTCGTCGTCAGGTAGTGGTCGAATACCGATTGCGGATAAGACAAACGAGAGCCACTCACGGGTACTTGATGTCAGGAGAAAATGCAGCACTCTGGATAAGATGCAATTGCCAACTAACTGTGCGTCACATCTTGATAGATTGCGTATTTTATGTGGCCTTGTCTCGAAAATTTAAATTATCTGGAAACTTTCGCCGCATCCTAGGCAATGATAAGCAAGGGGTGGATCAGGTAATCGTACTCCTACGCAGTATAAAAATGTTTAATCAAATTTAATATTTATTTAATCGTAGTTTATTTCTGTTATCCGTGAAGAGACCCTTTACATCTCTCACGGATTCTGTTGAATATTTTATATTTTATTTAGTTTATATATTGAATAAATTTTTTTACTTTACTTTCAAAATTGTGACTGTGATAATAGTTGTAAGATTTCTGTGATATTAGTTTTAAGTTTTAGTGATATTTTATCTGTATGATTTGTTGTAGGTTTTAGGTAATATTTTAATTTTAACCTAGTGGTAGTTTTTAATTTTCTATGTGTTATATTAGTTATAAGTTTTTAATGAAATTAGTTTTTTACGTTTTTATTTTTTAATTTATTTGTTATTTTTAATTTCAATTTAGTTTTAGGTTTTAGTTTGCTTTAAAATTTGTTCAATAGAAATTTTTTATTTAATCCTTTAAAAAAAAAAAATCCATGGGGATATACTCGATCCGACTCTCAAAGAGAATTGTGTGCATTAAAGTCTCCCACTAGCAGTACGGTTAGTACTAGTAGTACCAAACTGAGCTATTATTGTTTTTTTTTTTTTTTTATATATGGGCATCGACTGCTGTGGCGGTCATTAGCCCTCGTCACATTTTAAATTAATCAATAATCACCGTAAGGCTCGTCATATGTTAGGGTGGAAAGGGCCCTAACATGTCTTTAAAATAACACAGAAAAAACACGAAAACAAAAACACTGCAGACACAATACAAAAAGA
>JAAAKQ030076228.1:0-33934 GCA_010016005.3 Zanna intricata | reverse complement strand
GTATAGTTTGACAGGATCAGTTTATGAACCATCACTCTGTACAGTGGAATTATGAAATATTATGTAGGTGAATATCATGTTATATATTGCAATAATATCATGGCAGGTTGTATGAAAACTATACGTGTTAGGTGAAATCAGACTCCATATTTGGATTCAGCATTGAAAATACTTTGAAAATGACATAAAAGCATCAAAACATAAAAAATGTTGCATAGTGGTGTTATTAGTCCTTTTGTACTATTTCTGCCAGTTAACATTTTACTTCTCATGTGACAGCAGTACCAGTTTTAATAAAATTTGTTTGAGATTTTCATCATAAGTCACAATAGAAACACAATACTAAATATATTTTTTCTTTTGACATGAAATATTTATAAGAGAGCATTCAAATGTTCTCATCTGCACATAGTAATAATTATAAAAATCTGTATTTTGCATATACTTTATTTGGTTTTATCAGTTTCTGCATGGAAAAATTTTTATTTACTTCACTTCATGAGTGATAGTAATACCTGACACCACCAAATGACACCAGATATTTCTACTAGTAAATAAATAAATAAAATACAGCTTTCATCAAATTTACATCTATATATTTACACTGTTGAGTTTATTATTTTAATTCCATGTGTAAAGAAAGATTGAAGAAAACTTGTGTCCCATTTCTTTTATAAGATTAGCTTGAAAAAATGATTTTGATGTACAAAGTACTGGACATGTGTTTAACTGTAGATGAATGAGCATTATACATATCTAATCTCTCCAGCTTTTGGCAGTCAATGCAGTTGAATTTTTAAATTTCTAGTTTATTGTATTTATCACTGCATACTGTGTAAGTACACCATATGATCTTGGATATATTTTTCATACCTTTGAAACAAAATTTTGTCCAAAGTTTTCTAAGATATATAAAGCTGGTATTTCTTAGCATTTTTTACTCATAAAAACCCAGTAAAATTACAAAAAGAACTCATAATCTTTTAAAAACAAAATACATTGCATTGTACCAAACAGTCTCTAATGGATTTAACTTACTTATAAAAACTTTTCTTTCAGCATTAGGCTGGCTGCCTGTGGGTTCATTAGGGGTTGCTTAGTAATAAACCAAGATGTCAGTTGTTGAGTTGTGATTGGACATGGTTAGTTTCATTTTGTGTTGCTTCATTTATCAGAATCAGTGGTTGCAAGAAACGTGATCAAAGTGTAATATCACCTAAACTAAACAAACAGAAGCTGTTTGATATTTTGGATGCTATGGCAGAAAGTCCATCAAACTCAACATGTAAGTTACCACAGCAACAAGATATCGAGCTTGCTACCACAAATAAAGCTGTAAGAAAAGAACTTTTCTCCTGCAAAGTAATGTCTGTTCAAGAACTGAATCCTACAGATCATGCCAAAAGACTAAATTATTGTCAATAGTTTAAATTTTTTATTAACCAAGATTCCATAGATACACTCAACAATATTTTTTTTTACAGATGAAGCATGGTTTCATCTCATAATTTGCATGGTTTCATATTAATTCACAAAATACACAACTCTGGTTAACAACTAACTCCCATGAATTACACAAACAATCTTTACATAAGAAAAAATTGGAGTCTGAGTCAGCATGAGTAGAATATGCATTGTAGGTCAAATATTTTTTCAAAATACAGTTAATAGTGATTGTTATTGTGCTGTTTTAACAAATTTCATTATTCATTTAACAGAAGTGGAAATCAATTATGGTTGGTTCAACAAGATGGTGCACAATGCACACAGCTAATGGCTCAATTACGTTTTTACAAACTTTCTTTGATGAGCAAATCATTTTGAAGGGTTTTTGGCCTGCATGATTGTCCAATCTGACTCCCTCAGATTACTTTTTATGGAGAGCAGTGAAACAAACAGTACATTGCAACAGACCACATATGATTGACAAACTAAAAACTGTAATAATGACCTATGTACAAAAGATCCCAGTTCATCAGCTGGTTAAACTGTTGGAAAATAAATTGAAATGTGGCAGTATTGTTTTGATGTCAGAGGAGGTCATTTTCAACACCTATTATAAACTATTCTAGTTAATGTAATAAACATTTCTATAAAATAATTTAATACAAACTAATAATCAAGAAAGTTTTGTCATTGCACTTCTGTACTCCAGTGCACAGCAACTTTTGAACGTTCTGTATAATAAATTTTCATTTATTATTGTACTCTTCAGAAATGTCTACCTTTCTTTCTGACTCCTTTTTTGGTAAGATCTGCATATTATCTAATGTCCTTTGAAGATTTAAATGATACCAGTGCATTCCCATTTTCATTAAAATTTATTAATAAGTTGCAGTTTGCATACTTCTTTCCTACTACTCTGGGTAAGGGTTCTCCCAGCACTGGCTTCATGTTATAAATAAATATTTATGGGGACTTAACTGTATGTTAATGAGATAATATAAGTTATGGATAATCCTGGTACAGAAAAGCTAGAAAATCTCTAAATATTAATGTACAAAAATTACTTTTTTTTATTTACTATGTGGCATTTTAAGATTCATATTTATGAATCTAAACCAAATGATTCTCAAATTTTTTTACCCACTGCCTACATTGAGAATAAAAAATTTTCTAGCACCCCCCAAACTTTTAAATACCATCTGTTAAAAATAGTAATTACAATAGCTGTTTTTAAAATGCGCCTTAAAAACAGTAACTGCAATTATTGGTAAACATGTCATATCGTATTTCTGAAAATTACATTTTAAATGAGAGCAATGCATGTTTAATCACACTTGAAAATATATTTATTGAAATTGTTTAAAAAAAAAAATACAACTATCTATATAGCTATATAAAAACAATAGTGTTGGTATATTCAGTATAATAATACAATAATTAAAACAAAGCTTTCAATTTAAAATTACACTAACATTGATGTGAAGGATGAATCTGATGTGCTTTAATGAGTTTGTTAATATCAGATTGGAATTTACTTAAAAACAGCCTTAATTGTCGCTGCATTCAATAACATGCAGCTGATTTCTCTTTTTGATTAGCGACATTACTGCAATGCTAAATCCATATTCAGACAAATACGATGGGAATGCTATCAGAAATTGTTGAATAGTTAACCATAATCCAGGGTAAAGTTGTGGGATTGGCTTTTGCAGCCAAAATTCTTTATAACAATTCTTGAATTTTACTTCTTTGTTTGTTTGTTGTCAGTTTCTATAAGTTGTTCTTCTAACATTCTATCTTACCGGGAAGACAGAATACCCAGTCTGGTATATCCAGTCTGAAGTGTCCTGGAAAACATTCTTTGAAATCACCGTGGGGGTTCTACAAGTACTGGTAGTAAACAAGCAAGTGTTCATTGTTGAAAGATACTGCTGATAAATTAGGGAAGTGATTAAGTTCACATCTGCCAATATTTCTTTTGGGTAATAGAAGTTTGGCGACTAAAGCAGCAACAATATTTTTTGTTTGAATCAAGTTCAAGTCATCGCCTTGAAGCTGGAGATTAACATCATTAAACAATTTATATAGGTCTATCAAATACACAGTATCATTCTTTGATGGATGTAATGAGGTTGTCACACAACTCTGTGGCTTTGTTTTCTAGGAACTCTATTGCAAGCTCTGTTTGACTCTATAGAGTCAAACAGTTATAAAATTGAGTCAGACAAGAACAATTATAAAAACAGTTATAAAATTGAGTCAGACAAGAAGTGTGCTGGCTATCAAAAGCCAGCACACTTCTGTGTGAAGCAGCAAGTGGTTGAAATCTTCATTATTGGAAACACTCAGCTGATTAAATAATTTGTCATTTAGTGAATTGCTTCTGATTTTATTAACTGCTCTGATATAACATATTCCAGTGATATATGCAGGGGTATTCACTCAGTTTCTTACAACTAAATGTTGGTGATGAGTGATGCAATGAACAGCAAGCACATCTGGAACTTTATTTTTTCAGTACACTATGAAGCCTTTGTGATGCCCTGTCATAGCCAGAGTGCTGTCAGTAGCAATTGACATAATATTCTTCAAAAGAATTAATTAATCACAAAACATTTCCAGTGTATTATATACGATTTCTCCCTTTGCCCTCTATTTCTAAATTTCTAGTAAGTAATAATACATGACATATTTTCTCATCTTTGATAAACCTCATATGTGACAACAACAATGCTTCATTAGTAGGTAAAGAGAGCTCATCCAACTAAATTGAAAATTGACAAGTCTTCATATGATTGAATAATGATTCTTCAATCAGCGATTCTTTTCAGTGATCTGATCAATTCGTCTTTGCACAGAACTATTGCTCAAAGGAATTTTTCAGATAATTTCTGCTGCTGGTTTGTAGAGCACAGGTTTGATCTGTTCCATGTTTGAACTCACTTTTGCAAGGTGTACTTCATATATGCAGATCTGCTTAACCTTATAATAATTAAAATAAGATCTAATGGCTGACTGTTGTACAGTTCTAATGCAGTCTGAATTTGGAATCTGCAAATTATCACATTAATACTCTTATCAGTAGCTCAAGAAAACTTACATCTAACATGAAGTACAATACCCTAGTCAGTAATATATCAGCATTTATCTGGTCTAATTGATAGCCTTTCATATGATTGGGATTTATTAGCCTTCTTTAACATTTTTGGAGAAATAACTGGTTAAACAGAAACTTTAAGGAATTAGAAAAAACATCAAAAGCGAGTTCAAAGTGCTTATGTGCTATGACAGTATCCCATTTGACATTGGGTAAACCTAGCTTAAAGTGATACATACATTATTCCTTAATTATTCTTTCTTTACACATGTAATCAGCATACCAGGTAATATTAATGTGATAATTTGCAGATTCCAAATACAGGTTGCATTAGAATTGTTCAATGATCAACCATTACAAGATACAGCACAGTGACAAGATTCTTCAGGTGTAGAGCATAATTTCAATAGAATTGAGGCAATGGTTTACTCAAGTTGGTGAATAGCTGATAATGTAATATTCCACAGGTCCAGAATATATTGCTGATTTCGAAGTCAAGAGTTCTTAGATTCAAATCCTAGTAAAGCTAGTTTTATACAGATTTGAATGCTAAAACGTGGATACGTGGATGATGTTCTTTGATGGTTGGGTTTCAATTAACCACACTTCTCAGGAGTGGTCGACCTGAGATTGTATAAGGACTACACTTCATTCCATTTATACATATCATCCTCATTCATCCTCTCTGAAGTAATATCTTACGGTAGTTCCGGAGGCTAAACAGAAAAATAAGGAATATGTTTATAAAATTTTTAGATATCATTGCTCATATAAGCTTTTGAAAATTGTCATTCTGAACTAGATCGTGCTAGGAATCTAATTAATTTATATCTCCTTAATGTGAATAGTAACTTATATGACACTGTACTACTATCTTTATTCTCTGAATGAAACAGGCAGTAACCAAATTTGGCAAGGTAATATTGCAATTATGTTCTCCTTCCTACACATCATCCAGTATTCGTTTCAGTAACATACATCTAGGCATATGTCTTCATTAAAAAGTGACATTATATTAAACACATAAAACTGAATTATATAAACACGTAATATTTCAAGCATGCTTGAAATAAATTAAACACTGATGTAAGGAAATTTTAAGTTATATGTTCTAAATTTGCCTTCAAATTACACCTAATACTTTGTTACCAAAGGCTGTTGTTCATTCTCTTGAATAAAAATTGAGTCTTTTTTAGGCCATATAGAACATTTTCTCCTCTTCCAAAATTGAAGCAGAGTTTGTAATTTTCAATAATTAAGTTACGTCTGTTTCCAGCTTCAGTTGTATTGATGATGCCTGAAAATATAGTTGAAACATAGCTGCTTAACATTATTTTGTTGATGCTATTAAGCATATCTGTAAGATCATATAATCTTGATTATATAAAATTGTCATAACATAACTAAAATACTGAAAGATTGAAGCTGATTTAGATTTTTCAAGGTTTAGGTTTGGTTAGATTCATGTTTGCTTTTCACTTTTATCGCGTAACAAAGGCCTTGTTTTGACGTGAATAAGTATTATGAATTTAAATTATCGCCAGGGTAGAGATACATATAGAAATAACGAAATTATGATATACTCGAGTCGCAATTTTAAATGTACAAATAAACTCTGAAATACTTAAAATAAACCAATAGTCAGTGACAATAAAATAAATTTTGTTTGATATTTGTAGCGTTTAACAGAAAAAAAAATGTTTCTTTCAGAACTTCGCGAATCATGAGTAATAAATACAATCAGAACTCAACTTCTGGTACGGAAACAGAATAGATCGCAAGATGATTATAGAAAGGGATCATTTACGTGATCAGAATGAGTTAGAGCATTCGACTGCGAACGAAATTGCGCGTTGTTGAATATGTTTTACACTGTCAGTTGACAGTATTAACGTAGAATAGAAAATTATGACGAATATTAGATTTGTCTGTTGACTAGAAGGTAATAAAACAAAAATATTAGTTTAACATGAAATGGTCTTAAATAATAGATGTTTAGAAAATGTGTTCATGAAAAATGAATTTTGCCAAGCAAGTGATGATTGTGATCCTTCATGTTTCCTCAAAGTTATAAAACCAATAAATTTAATGATAATGAACATCTTCCCGTTATATAACACGTATGTTCAGTCTATCTCAATTCCGTCAGTCCCTGATTCAGTCCATCTCAATTTTTGGATAAAAAAATAAATATAGCATTCTTCTTCATTCCAGTTAACAACCCTTAAGCTGGTTAGCAGTAGCTCTCCACTCTTCTCAGCTTTTCTCTTTAGTTTCCAGAACGAATTACAGTTCATATCATTATCTGTTTTACGAACTCTAAACATGGTCTTCCCCTACAATTTTTCCCTTCCATTACTCCTTCTACCAACCTTTTAACTAGGTGTCTAAGAATATGTCCTATTAGTTGCACTCTTCTTTTTATTGTTTTAGCAAGCTTCTCTCTTCATTAGCTCTCCTAAATACCTCCTCATTTGATACTTTTTCTATCCACTTATCTTCACCATCCTTCTGTAATACCATGCTTCAAAAGCCTCACCAATTGTCCATGATTCACTCCCATATAATGCAATACTCCATACAAATGTTTTTAGTAAATTCTTTCTAAACTCAAGGCTAATATTATTTAATGTAAACAAATTTTTATTTTTTTAAAAGGCAGTCTGTGCCTGATATATTCTGCTCACTATTTCTTTTCTGCTTTTTCCATCATTCGTTATTTTACTTCCTAAGTATTTAAACTCTTCTACTTCCTGAAAAGCTTCACTTCTCAGTTCTATCGTTGTTTTATTTCCTTTGTTTTTGGCGCAAAACTGTATATTTGTCTTTTAAATATTAATGCACATGTGAAATTCTTCCATTAGCACCTTTCCATTACAGTTAAAATAGCATTAAATCAATTATAATCCAAGCGATTTGAATGCTGTTATACCAACAAGTAATTTATGAATAAACGCTTAACAGTGCTGCTACTTCAAATCACACCCTTGTAGATCGCAATTCACACAAAATTCACGTGATAAAAACAGAAATATTATTGTAACTGTATGCCATATTAAAATGGTTAAACATTGGGATTAGTCAATGTGCGTTAAATTATAACAGATTATGTTGATTTGCTTGAACTTGACAGGTGTTGTAGGACTCACGTTCTGAGATGCATACAAAAATGGATTTACTGGAATTGTAAATGTTTAGTTGGGTTTTACTTATATACTTTCTATTTGTAATAATGCCCTTTTGCGCTATTTGTAATTCTGTTTCGCCTAGTCACAAACGATTCTTACATTTATGTTCTTTAAAAGAGAAAATGACGATTGTGGTAATAACATATATAGAGGTTTGATAGCATAGAGATTACTTGATGTAACTATCGTTTACCTGCGATGTTTGCTTTGCAGTGTTTATTAATTAAGAAATTGAACTGATTTAAATTACTAATTTACATTGAGAAAATTTCTTTCTTTTGTGGTCACATTTTATTTTTCAGACCATTTAAATGAGAAGTTGCTGCAGGTTGGTGCAATTGGTTTTTGCCGCCGAAAGCATCAGCGTCTTCTGGTGAACTGTTTGTTAACGTGTGATATATTTGTTGATACAAGAATTTTATATTGGCTTTACCTAAAAGTTTTACATTTTTTCTTGTGTGTATTGTTCAATTATTATATTTCTATATTTGGGCTTTACCGTTTGCCAAGAACAATGGGTGATAAAGACGGAGGTAAATGACATAATTATGGTTATGTTGGATTCAAGTTTTGTTAAGTTTTTTGATTAGTGCATTAGCATATTATAAAATTATTCTTCAATGTGTATTGAGGTTACCAGTTTTTATTTATTTTTTTTTTAAATTTAGAATGGTAATTTTGTTCTGGTATTTAGTGCCGATTAGGGAAGGTAATGGTTAAACCAATACCGGTTTACACCAGTTGTAAGAATAAAGTAAGTTGTGTTTTCCCTTTGTCGATAATACTTCATTTTAGCTCTTAGCAGCTTTCTGTTGTGGTTTCACCATTATATGCCCAGAAATTGTTGCATTGGTTTAGTTTTTGTATGCAGTGAGAGATTTTATCCACCTAATCAAAACCAGGAATAAGATTTGAACATCCTACTATACATGCATGAAATTCGTAATTTGGTAGTATTAAACAAACTATTATATTTTAATAACGTAAATAATTTGAAAATACCCATAACCATATTACTGCTGCCTACCTTTGGAAAAGTACTTTCAAAGGCATAGAACTTTGTTTACCTAACATAATTTTCTCTACTATTTTATATGGGATTGGCTTAGATATCTTTGCAACGATTATAGAATTATTTCTTGCGCCTTTGGTTGTTTTCTATGTCAACGTTACAGTTACATGGTTTTTTTTTGTAGTGTTAATAGAACTTCTTTGAAAAGGTAAGATAAAATAGTATAAGCGATCAAACTTTTTCATGTTAAAAATGCAATCTACGAATTAATAATAAATCCATATTTAGAGTACAGATACATTTTATAAAAAAAAAATAAGGGATGTAAATGTTTACTCAAAAAGGAATCGCATCAATGGTGTGATGCATCAAATTAATTAATTTTGCAATCTAGGATTGTAAACTCTTGACTACATACCATACTATAACAACTTGAATCTATATTATGAAATGTTAATGGTTAATTCCCTGTAGCCTTAGAGAAATAATGAATTAAATACTATTCAGGAGTAGCCCACTGTAGTAACTACTACTTTTTATGATAAACATTAGTGTAAATTTAATTAAACTTTTAATGATAACATTATTTATAGCAATATTTATATATCTTAGGTTAAGTTTCTTTTTATTTTATAATTTTACTTCTTTTCTGAAATGTCATTTTCAACATTCATGTACAGTTTGTGTTTGTTATGTATATTTTGAATAAGAAGATTCGAGTGCTTCATTCATTATGATAGACTTAACTATGATAGATTTCATTCACTATGATAGAATTAATATAAAAAGGACCATAACAAATACTAAAATAAAAAAAGTTTTATTCATTTATTTAACTTGCTTTAAAATAATTTTTGACATTGCACAATAATTAAAAATAATTTTTGATGAAAATAATAACTAAAAATATTTTCATTATAATAATGATATCTTTTTGTATAATATTAATTTTTATTGTATAATGTAAAATCTTTATTTTCTATTGTTTGACCCAATACTTAGAGAATAAATAATCATAATTATTTAAATAGCATATTTAACCAATTGATTAAGTTTGTTATTTCAAAAGTCTAAAGCTTATTTTAAATAATTTTTATCACTGAATATCCTGGATAAAACCATACAAAAAATAAAGTTAACATTACAGTATCATCAACTTTTATTGGTCAGTGGTAAAATATTCTTAAGACAAATATATTTTCTTATTTTTGAAGATTAATTTTTATTTGCTAAAAATTTTTTTTTAGTCCTTTAATGATAAGTATGAGAAATCACTATTGCTATACAATGAGAAGTTATCATATTATTCACTACAGTGTTTGGTTTTTTTGTATTAAGTCCAGAAAAACTGGTTGTCTAGATTTTAAAAAATTTATAATCTTGCTTCATTTGGTCAAATTATAATAACTGAATGCTGCATGTTAGTTCAGGAGACACTCCAAAGTAGTCTCAAAATGATAGATTTAACCTGTACAACTTTGGAAATTTAGTGATCCTATAGATTAATATGTTAACACTAAAAGAATTAATAGTTTTATTGTTAAAAAATCACTGATATTCAAATAAATTTTATATATTTAAAATCTGTTACAATTTACTTAAAAACAGTGTGAAAACTGGCAATGAATTATTTTAAGTGAATCGTCATTGATGTGTAGAGGCATGAAATTATAAATCCTAATGTAGAAAATAAATTCCATTTTTAAAGGACATAAATTCATCTCTGTTACGAGGGCTGTTCAAAAAATAATGATAATAGGGACCCTGAGGGAAAATGTATTGCGAAAGGTGGCACCACTGAATACCATTGTATAACCTATTCTTTTAGTTAACAATACAGTTAGTTTCAAGTTGACAGGTGTAGTGAGTAAACATATGTGGTGCTTCACATAACGTGTGTTAAATATTTGCCTACCATGTCCAACATGGATAAAAAGTTGAGCAACGTTGTAACATGAAATTTTTAGTGAAACTGTGGAAGAACCGAAAAGACGCATATGAATTATTAACTAAGGTTTATGGTGAAGATGTTATGAACCAGGTGATCTACAAGTGGTGTAAAGCATTCAAGGATAGTAGAGAGAGCATCACCGATGAGCCGCGCGAGGGGCAAACTCCAACATCTTGCACCAAGGTTCTACAGAATACAGCTGCTGCTATTATTTGCGAAGATTGACGAATGACCATTAGAGAGCTTGCTGCAGTCTTAGACATTTCAATTGGCAGCGCATTTTCGATTGTGCATGATGATTTGACCATGCGATGCATATCAAGCAGATGGATGCCGCGCCTGCTCAAACCAGAACAAATGCATCATCGTTTTCTTGAACACTTGAGGCATTGCAACTGTACCCCATCACCATACAGTCCATATTTGGCACCTGGTGACTTCTGGCTCAAGGCTTCTGAGCGCAACTCAAGTTTCCGCTCGGGACGGAAATTCAAGAACAATCACAAGGTCATCAAACCTGTGGAGGCGCGCTGCAAGGAGCTTGGAAAAGATGGCTGGCGTTCGTGTTCAAAAAGTGGCAGGAACGATGGCAAAAGTGTATTAGAACTGAGGTAGATTACTTTGAAAAAGAGCATATAAACTTGGAAGATTAAATAAATATTTTTTCTGTATAGCTTTTTTTATCATTTCTTTTTGAACAGCCTCCGTAAAATCACTTACTCTGTTTAGTTACAGTTCATCTTCTAGTTGTCAATTTGCTAAAGCTATACTATTGAGGAAATGGGTAGTGAAAGAATGAATTTGTTGCCTTTAATTTGGAACATGAATTCTATTGGTGTGTACTTCCAACAAACATGTCAGAATCTCGGATTACTGCTATATTGTGAAAAGTCTATAATCATTGCAATAATTTCATTCCAGCAATACAAATTGTAATATCGTAGAGCTTTCAGTTGCAAAATTGTAGAAATTTCTGTTAAAGAATAAAAAGACCACTTAAAATCATATAGTAATATTATTTAATTTTAATAAACAGTCACTTTAAAATGAATGAGCCTTTCAGAACTCATTAATTGTAAACTATTTCATTTGATTATCTGGTAACATTGTCAAGAGGTCCATCTTAAAAAAATAGGAAACTTTTGAAAACATTTCATAAATACAGGACACTAATACAAAAATATTAATAAGAAAATGAAAATTTTACATGTAGATTATAAACAAAACAGTATTAAATTTGACAAAAGCAGCATATAAAATGAACAATAAAACCTTAAATGAAACATACAAACAGTTTAGAATAATACATGGATCTTTGGTACAGGTTAATCTAACAAAGTGAAAAAAAAAAAAAAAATTGCAATTTATTTTCTGTTAGTGTATATGTTTATCCAGTTGTTAAATGATATGTGGCCAGAAAAGATAAAGCAGTTTTTTATTTTATTTTTGCAACTTTTGTCTTTTATCCATGCTGTTGCTGCTAGGACATCTGATAATTATATTAGTGAGAGTCAAACCTGCCTTTGTCTAATAATTTATCGGTGTAGTTCTGTTATAATTTGATTCTCTGTATTTATATGTCAATTAGTTTTACACAATATTACAGAAGGCTTGTTTACTTTGTTTTGTTTTAGTTTATCCTTTTTTTTTATGTTTGTATTTTCATCAAAAATACAAATTTTTCCTTAAGATGTTATTACTTTTTTTTTTCTAGAAACATTTGATGATGCTGTTGAAGAAAGAGTTATTAATGAGGAATATAAAATTTGGAAGAAAAATACACCGTTTCTTTATGATTTGGTTATGACTCATGCTCTTGAATGGCCATCATTAACTGCACAATGGCTACCTGATGTTACAAGGTGCTCTTTTATCTTTTTATTTTGATTTCTGGGAAGAGGGGTTTAAATTGTTATAATTTTTTTGTCTTATGTGGTCATTGCGTAAAAGAATTAGTATAATTTGATCCATAAAGACATTTTAAAGCCTTATATTAAAGATGTTTCAAAAAGGATGCAACCCTAAGATTAAGAAGGTAGAAGTCACACATAGGTAAATTTTATTTCTCCCTCCCTACCAGTAGGCAACACTGTACTCAAGGTTGGCATCCTGTAACAGTTGAAATGTCCTTTTATGAACTAGAGCTATATCAGCATAAATTTGTTTCTATTGTGTTAAGTATGTCGTTTTCCAAGGATGAACTTGTATTTATTGTTGAGTCTTATTGTGCATATAAATCTTACGAACAAGTGATAGATGAGTTTTGGATAAAATTTTCTGATTCTTCAGTTCCTAATAAGTTGACAATATTGCATCTGATTAATAAATTTTGTGAGATGGAGTGTATATAATCGGAAAAGTATAGGTTGGTCATCACTTTTAACAATTGCAGTTCTGGAGGATGTGAAAGTACATTTGACTCTTCTCCCAGAAAGTTATCTTGACAGGCTGGCATTTCACTATCTACAACTTTCAAGGCTATGAAAAAATTACAATTTCATGCTTATTGCATTGGTTTTATTCAAGAACTGAAAGAAGTGACCATGGAAAACTTAACAGTATTGTTGGTTTCATTCTGTAATTGATAACAGTATTGAAATGTTGGATGGTGTTCACCAGTTTCACTTGGATGGCTACATTAATAGCCAAAACTGAATACCTTGCTCTAAACCTCCTACCTCATGAAATTCTCACACTACCATGTGAGGATTTCATGAACAATCATTACACGTATGTAATATTGATGTTTGGTATGTGATCTCCCGGTGTCGTATAATAAAGCCTTGATTTTTTTGCAAATTGTAGATGGTGTGATTTATCACAACTTAATTGAACAGTTTATTGCCATGTTAGATTTACACGAACAAGAATGTTGATTCCAGCAGGATAACGCATGTCATACCGCTAATGAAACGATATATTATGGGAATTTTTTGGCCATCATTAGATATAAAAAAAGGGTTGTGGCCTCCAAGATCCCTAGATCTTAGACCAGCAGATGTTTTCCTTTAGGGATATTTAAATTTTAAAAACAATTCTTATTACACTTGACAAATGACAAATGTAAGGACATTGTACACTTGACATTGACAAAAGACAAATGTATACTTGACATTGAAAGTTAGATTTCAAATATTAAAGAGCAAACATTATAAAAAGTGGTGGCTGCAAATGTTATAAAATTTATACGAACCTTCATCGTGATCACAGAAAATCATTTTGAACATCTGTTGTAAACATTTTAAAGGTAATTTGAATATTGTTTTATTTTTATTAACATTAATATTTTTGTAATAAATTCACATCAAACAAAGTGGTTGCATCCTTTTTGAAACACCCATTTCATATATGTGTATATATAAAGATTTTATAATATATTTTATATCATCCACTGGCTTGTTTACTTTTTTTTAAGTATCTGGTAATGAAGAAACAAATAAATTTTTAGTAATGCATTCAGGATGATGGAGCCTTTCCAAGCATATAAGTGGTACAACTAAAGTTTATATAAAATAAATGGTTGGGGATGTGTTTTTTTGAACCTCATTACTGACCAAATGCTTGTTATCCCATTTATGTAATGGAAACCACATTTCTAATAAGATTTCAATTTACGATTCCAATTTTGAATACAATGTTCCAAATCAAAGGACCCAAAACAGACCCTTGCAGGACGCCACCACACAGTTTCCAAATAATATTGCCTTCTAGAGTCTCTACTACTGTCCAGCTATCAGTAAAATACTGTGAGATCTGCTGAAGTAAATAGGCGCTAATGTTTTTATATCTAAGGGCACGCATGGCAACGTCCCAAGGGACAGACCCAAAGGCATTCTGTACATCTAGTAAAACAAGAACCGGAATGCCTCTGGTCCTAGTGCCGCCATATTAATTGCTATTATGGTTGATTTTCCCTGGGTAAAACCGAATTGATTAGGATGTAATCCACCATTGTCCTTAACCTCTTCAGTTATTATTCTGTTGCATATTGCTCTTTCCATGACTTTAGCTGTTGTATTTAAAAGACAAAAAGGTCTTACTTCCATGTTATGGCCTTCATTTTTTCTTTTGGTTATAAAAGCAATTCTCAAAGCCCGCCAGCATTCTGGGAAATTGCCTCTCTCTAGTTGATTAAACAGTTGTAAAATTGCTCCTAGCATTTTTTACATCAATTTTTTAATTATGATAGCTGGTGTGTCATCCGGATCAGGGCTACTCAGATTTCGGAGTCTGTTAACTGCCACCTGTATCTCTTCTAGGGAAAAATTTCTTCTTTCAAATATATTGCGAGACTCAACATTGTTTTCTGAGCAGGGAAATAGTTTCTGTAAAACTGTCTTTGCATTCTTCCCCATACACCCATACACTTCATTACTATTTTATAGGCTGTGCCCCAAGGATTGCTGTCAAGTTTAGCGTACAGATCCTTCCACTTCCTCTTTTTTGTCTCTTTTATTCAGAGTTGAGTTTTTCCTAGCAAATCAATATTCAAAGTCAGCAATTTCAGCAACAACACCTATTCTATGCTCATCTTCTTTTCAGTATCATTTCTCGCCTAAGGTCATTAATTTCTGGAGTCCACCAGCAGGCCGGATGTCTATGTTTCTTAGATCTTTTTAGTTGTTCATTTTTTCTTTGATGCTGTCTCTGAAGAATTTGGGCGTAATAGCATTAGTACCAAATTTCGTAAATATTTTTTTGACTAAAATATCCACTTCTCTTTCTGTAAGTCTTAGTGGGAGAATTTTATTTCTAGGTTTAAACATCGGAGATACCTTAAGGAGAGCAGCCAGATGATCGCTGACAGTTTCATCCAGTAGAACCACACCATCCACATCTATCATTATCCAGTCTATTATCAAAAATTGCTAAATCTAACACGGAAAAATGGCCCCTGGAGTGAAATGTGAGGGTACCATCGTTGATGCAATATAAACCAATTCTCAAGATGAAGTCAGTTAAAAAATCCCCTCAACTATTAGTGCAGTTACTACCAGTTGGTATGGCCTTTGTGTTAAAATTTCCCATTATGATGACTCTTTTATTTGTGCTTGTAACTGTTTTGTAGTTTGTCTATGCGATTTATGTATTCCATCAGGTCAATATTAGGTTTTATATATATATATTTTTATATACACCAATTAATACAGCTTCATACATTTCTAATGCTATCATGCCTACATCACATCTGTAAAATCGCCAACCAAAAGCTTAGGAACATTCCTTGATTACCACATCTATATCAGTGGTCTCAAATTCTTTGGTGACAGTGAACTGGTTTGGCATCATGATAATTATATCTACATCGTGTCCTCTTGCTATCTCATCAGTCAAATCGTGGGAGAGGGCACTTTTATTGGTGTTGGTTAGAAGAATCTTGACCATCTCTTGATATAGGGGCGCATCCAAGCCTCCGGCGCCAAATTTATTCCTACATTGGTTCTCCTGACAGTCAACCTTGAAGTGGCCCTCTTTCTCACACACAAAGCAGGCTCTGCTGCGGTCTGAACCCTCACAGCGGGAAGCTTTGTGGCCCTGAGCCCAGCAACTGTAACATCTATTAACTTGCTAAGCATGATTGCATGACACCTGTCTGATTTTAATCCGGCCTGTTTTACATAGACCATCTGCTGTATCAGCCTGCAGCAACACAGTGGCCATTTTAGTACTGCCGAAAGTCTTATAATTAATTCCAGACAACTGGCCCACACTTATAACAGTCATTTTTGAAAGCAGGCTCACAATATCATCCGTACTTGACAACGCATCAACATCTTGATTACTATCTGCTTAACTTTAGTTCTGAGGCAAGTAACCTGTATGTCAGAGACCAATCAGATATTGTCTTCTGAAAGCTCTCTACACCCAATGCCGCCAAATTCTCAACTAATGCGATGTTCATACCGGAATTGTCAAAACAATCATTAACTTCTTCAATGTGTAGAAAAGAATCTCTAGGCCATCTACACTGTACCAATTCCTCCAACTCAGTATCTTCTACGTCTTTTTCTTATAATGAAGTGACTATCTTTTGGGACCAAACCATTTGTTTGTATACATTTAACATATTTTATTTCTTTAATGTGTCTTGCCAACAGAATTTAAAACCAGCTATTTTATGTGCAGGTCTCAAAATTTATTATTTAAGAAATGGAGTATTCAAATATTCTTTTAAAGGAAGGTTCATAAGAAAGTATTCAGGACCATGAAAAAAGAAAAGCATAATTTCTATTTCAATTTTTTTTTTTAAATTGGGTTTCAGGGAAACAGTTTGGTGTGTGTCACATATTTGTAAAAGAAAAATATACAAAGTTTCATCAAAATCTGAGATTGTGGGGGTTATAGTGGTTGTGCTTAAGTAAAATGACTTTCTAGTTCCTCTCCTAATATATCAAAATGAAGTATTGAGATAGTCATACAATAAAGAAAAAAATTTCATTCTATTTTTCATTGAAATGTTACAATTATAATAGCATTAAGTAATTCTGACTTAATTCTTTTATAGTTAAACCCCGTCATCCTTCAATCAAGAAATAAAATTCAAATTATGATTCAAATATATTTTATAAACAATATCATGGTATTCAAATCATTTGTTTTGCAAAGCATGGTTTTACCTTCAGGAAAAAATTAAAACCTTTATGACATCAAAGAGATTGATATCCCCAGATCCACCAAGCCATCTAGCCTTCTGGATTATAAAAATTGAGTTATTGCAAAGTCCCAGTATTGAGTTTTAAAAATCTGTTCTGCTTCCATGGAGTGAAACTCATTGTATCTTATTGGTTAAGTCTTCTTGCAAACTCAAGCGTCCTACATTTCTTGACATCAGTTAATAAGTATATGAATATTTTTTTATTTAAACCTTAATTGATTTGAAATGCATTCAAATTTCAGGAAAGGTAAAGTAAAATTTAATGGTATTGTAGAGGTGAGGCCCTCTAGTCCCATGGTCATAAAAAAATTAAAATTATCCAAAAAAAATTTTCTAAATGTTACACTTCCTGTCCAAAGTAAAGTATACACTGTGATATCATTTTACAACCTTTCTCTCCAAGCCCCTCTAGTTTTCCAAGCAACTCTCTTCTACTAACAGAAATTGTGATAGTAATATTCTAAACATTCTTTTCAAATATGTTAACATCCAACTTTTCTTTAATCATTTGGGACCTATGGAAACAAATCTGAAATGTAAAAACAAAATGTTCAAAATTTGTGGGAAAATTAGTAAAAAAAGGATTAAAAAAGTGTATATTGTGCGTTTATGCTATTACACATGTTTTACCAGTTCTTACAAAAGTTCTGAACTTGAAATATAAGGTAGACCAAAATAATTATTTTTTTTAATGTCAGTAATAATAATTATGCCATAGGTGACTGCTGATAACAGTATATTATTATGATTTATTTTTTTTTGTAGACCTGAAGGAAAAGATTATTCAGTGCACAGGCTTATTCTCGGTACACATACATCTGATGAGCAGAACCATTTACTAATAGCTAGTGTTCAGCTGCCTAATGAAGATGCCCAGTTTGATGCTTCACATTATGATAATGAAAAAGGAGGTAAAACAATTTTTCTCTGTACACATTTAGTTTGTAATAATATAAATTCTTTGACAGTATGTATTACATGTAAATGCAATTTTGAGTGCATTCATAAATAATAGTGGAATGTAATTTTTTAATGATTAGTATAAAACTTTAAGTTACTGTAGTATTTCTTTTCTGGACTGAATCCAGAAATTTAACTTAAATTTTAATAAAGATAAACTAAAAACCTAAATTAAAAAAATCAGAAAGTTACAGTTGAATTTATTGTTCAGAGGTAATTTTTATTTGTAATTACTTCCACATTAATTAGACCTCTAAATTGTAGATGAAGATAAGTTATTAAAAATATTTTAATTAGAAATATGTATGTTGCTAACATTGAATTAATACGTACATTTATATCTTGAAGTTCTCCCAGGACTTACATAACCTATTCTACTTCTAAAAATGTTTTCATAATGAATGTCATACAATGCTTTGTTTGCGAGTTATGGCTAATGAAACATTTTGCTTGGATTTCAGCTACTCTTGTGAAATGAGGTCTTACTGAAGTTTTTCAGACATTATTTAAGGGGAAAAATGAGTGATTTCTTATGTTTTTTAACCTGAAAATTCAATAAAATAGGTCACAGAACCGTATAAACTAGATTTAAGAAATCTGAGATGAAAACTAATAAATTGGGATAATAAACACATAAAACTTTAAAAAAAAAAACTTGAGAATTTAATTCTGAATAAAATGGTGTAAGATAAGTTGAATAAAACAAGCAAAGGTTAGTAAATTGGAATTTTATTTAGAAACAGTAAACTAGCCCACAGTGCATTATATGTATCAGTTTATATTAAATATTCAAAATTGAGCAAGCCATTTTCGATAGATTTCTTGGCATGCATCTATACTGTTCTCTAGTTCTTCAGTGTTGCTCCTAAGTTGCCCAGCCGCATCAATAATGTGAACAATTAATTCCTCATGAGAATGTATTTTTTATATATAATATTTTTCATTTATCCCTAGATGCAAAAATCTAAAAGTGTTAGATCAGGCAATCTTGTTGGCCTGGAATGTAGGCCTCCACGACTGTCCATTTCTCAGGGAAATGATGATGTAAATGAGTGGAAACAGCACAATAGAAGCGGAGAGGCCCGTCATTGTGCTGGAAGTATATATAGCATCTCAGTGCTAAAGGAACATGTTGAAATAGCTGCAGCAGTTAATCTTGAAGAACATGCGAGTAGACCTCAGCATTTAAGTGGCCAGATAATATAAATTATCCAAACTGCTAATTGTGAAGAAGGTTGCACCATAAATCGATGCTAAATCGGTGTTAAAAATTGCCTTGCATCATTTTATGAGGATTTACTTTTGTTCATGTTTGCTCATTGCATAAGTTGTTGACATTATTTCAAGTGAAATTTGTCTCATCAGTAAATAAAACATACTTGTAGAGTTGTCAGTTTGTATTCCACCAGTTGCAGAACTCCAAACATACTCTACAGAATGATTTAAACACTTAATACAATATTGTTCATTGTTGATCAGTTGTTATGTATTGCCAACTTTGAAATAATAATTTTTCAAATAATTTATTGTATTTCTGACATTAATAAAAAGAATTATTTTCCGAGTAATTTTTATTTTACCGTTGTTTAATTTCCAGTTTGTTTAATTACTTAACAGCAGTAACTGAAAATATTTAACAATAAATTTTGTTTTTACAAATTTTTCACATTGCATAGAAAGAATTTGGTTTTTGTGTATATTAAAGAAGTAGTTTTATGACAAAATGTAGTAATATATTGTTTGTAAATAAAATTCAAAATTTTCTAACCTTTCTTTGTTTTATTCAACTTTTCTTAACCCATTTTGTTCAGAATTAAACTCTCTAAAGTTTTGTTTAAAAGATTTAAGTGTTATTACCCATTTAACAACGTTATTGTATGTCAAACATAAAAAATCTGATTTGGACATGACATTACTTCCTTGTATACTTATTAAATTACATATAAATTTTTTTTTTTTTTTAATGAAAAATACATAAGTTTTATTTCATTAGTAACTTCTAGTATTTTATCTTATTTTTTTATTGTTATTATTGAATTATTTATCGTAATTTTTTTTTACAATCCCAGGTTAATAATTATTAATAAATTAATGCTGACCTCCGTGGCGTGAGTGGTAGCATCTCGGCCTTTCATCCTGGAGGTCCCGGTCAGGTGTGGCATTTTTCACACGCTACAGTTAATTCGTCTCATCCTCTGATGATATACCTTAACGGTGATTCCAGAGGTTAAAAAAATAAATAAATAAATTAATGTATTTAAATTAAAAAAAAGAAGATGAAGTCTGATTCGAAGT
Source organism: Zanna intricata (assembly GCA_010016005.3). NCBI lineage: Eukaryota > Metazoa > Arthropoda > Insecta > Hemiptera > Fulgoridae > Zanna > Zanna intricata. Next base: position 13,330 of record JAAAKQ030076228.1, on the reverse strand, counting down.
GATGTGCCTTCCTCTTGTAAGATCAAAATATTTCATTAATTAAAATTTTATTTGTGTATAAGTCTGGAACTAATGAAAATAAGTACTACTTATGATATATCATTGAAAAGCTATCAATGAGGTTTTGTTACTGCAGTTAAGAAAAAGTCGGATATCCAAATTGTTTAGATTTTGAGCTTTTTTGGACACTTTTGGTCTAGTCGATTGCAATTAAAAAGAGAGGTGCACAACTAATTGTTACAACAATTGTAAATCCAAAATGTCAACATTTTACAGCTAGTTGTTTTTTGAGTACATAAATCAAACATCATGCCTAAACTAGCCAAAATGGACATTTCTTTTGAAATCTGAAAACCAAAATTTTTCGCAATCACAATTTTTCCTTTACTTTGTACAATGAAGTAAAAACAGGGTTTTTTATCCTAAGTTATTGGTTTCATCCCAGTTTCTCAAAAACTACTGCAAATGTAGTTCTGGCCTATTTTATTTGATTTTTCAGGTCAGAAACCATAAGAAATCACTAATTCTGACTTTTTATTAATACCCTAAAAATCTCAGTACAACTACATTTCTCCAGGATAACTGAAACCTAAGCAAAGTCTTTCACTAGCTATAACAGAGCATTTTAGGATATATGCTTATATGAATTTTTTCCATTATTTTCATTACTAGAATAGGCTATGAAAATCACAAGAGAACTTTGTGCTGTATTCTGTATATAAGAAGTTAGGCAGTAGATTTGTTTATCTAAAATGTTTTTCAATGTAAAAAATAAACACTAAATGTTTTTATAAAATTCCGTAAGTTACCGTGATGCACAAACGTATTTTTATGTACTTGTGTTTTTTGTTGTTTTTTTTTAACAATAAAGGAAAAAATTATTGTAAAATTCATTTCCCTTCTTAACAAAGTATATGTACCCTTCTGTAGGGCCAGCTAAATGGAGGCCCTTGGATGAATGAAATGCTGCAATATCAATAATTAAGTAGGTATGATAAACAATGAGTTAGTGATTGGTTTTTAAGTGCTCTTTTTTGCTGGTATTATTTCAGCTGTAAGTTTTATTTTTAAAAGTGCTTCCTTAATTACACCAAAAATATTTTTTTGCAGTTAATATTATAATATTATTTAAAATTTAAGTAGTAACTTAATAAAGTACTTAATAAATTTGTATGATATTTATTGTTATTATGATAAAGATAATATAATCAGTATTACATTTTTTCTAGAATTTGGAGGTTTTGGATCAGTCAGTGGAAAAATAGAAATTGAAATCAAAATAAATCATGAAGGTGAAGTTAACCGTGCTCGTTACATGCCTCAGAATCCATGTGTAATAGCAACAAAGACTCCTTCAAGTGATGTATTGGTCTTTGATTATACCAAACATCCATCTAAGCCTGATCCAAGTGGAGAGTGTCATCCTGATTTAAGGTTGTAAAATGTTTATTTTGTTTCTACAGAAAATTTCAGATTAGTGCTACCTTTAGATAATTAATAAAATTAAGATAGTACAGGATTACTGAAAAAATTTATATTAAATTTGCTGAATATTTTACAAATTTATGATGATCAAGAAGGATTTAGGTCAGAGTTAGAGGAATGAAGTAGTTAAGAATTTTAATATTGAAAGTTGAATGAGTTTTGCTGATGATAGTTATGAATTACAATATATTTTAAGTAAATTAAAATTATTTAAATTTTGGCATTATCTTGCATTATCTGTAACAGCTTGTTTTGTTACAGTTGATATATTATTTTGGAATTAGCCATCACTGTTTTTTTCCTCTATCAAGGCTTTGCATCTTTCTTTGAAGTAAGATAATATTTTTACTAATCCAGATTAGTAAAAAAACAAATAAATAAATGAGAATGTTGAAGTTTGATAGTTAACACGGAAAGTTGCTGTTTTTCGTTGTTGTCCTCCTTCCAGTCTATTCAATATTTATTTCCTGCTGTCAGTTTAGTTCTGTTAACATTTTTCTTATCTTAAATATGCTGCATTATTGTAGTTTCAAATGTAAGAAAATTTTAATTTCAAGATTAATTTCTATTTTTGTTTTATTCAAATTGTTTTTAAAGGTAATAGTTATAGCCTCATTCCCTGTACATGAGGTTTTCTTATTTTATACTTCTAGTTTTTGTTATTATTAGCTGACCCTTTGATCCATCAGCAGGTTGATTGAAAAATCAAGAAAAAATACATCGCTTAGATAACTCAGTTCATCACTTACGGATAGATGAGCAAATACATTGTCAGTTATAAGCAAGATATGCTTTTGGAATGTCTTCACTTTAACTTCAAGAACAAAGAATTGATGCAGACAACTGGGTTTCATAACAAATTGGGCTTTCTTTCTAGTTTATTATCCCTTTTCTTATCCTGTTTCCTTAGATTGGATAAGTGTAATGAAGATTGTGTCCCACCTTGACTGCATCTATATTGCTTTTAGTAGATGGTAAAGTAGGTATATAATTGGGGTGATAACTATGAACTGTCATCTAAGGACTTTTGATTATGCCTGCTCAGGGATTACACAAAAGCCAGACAAGCCAGACTGAGTTGTCTGTTGGCAAAGCCCACTTTTACTCTAAAATGTATAACTTAATTGTGTTAACCAGTCACTTTCATATTGATCCCTGCATTAGGTAAGAGTCAAATAAGGTTATTAAAAAAATATATGCTTAGTAGCTTACAAATTAGGACAGTAACATCTCGCTATTAAGATTACAGTTCTGCAGTTCATTATTTTTCTTGTATTTATGTTGTTTTTTAAAAGTGTACATTTATGTGTCTATATGGAAAATTCAGTATGCCATAATTAAATAATTTTCACTAATTCTTTTATATTCAAATCTAGTATTCTATGTTGAAGCTTTATAAAATAAATAGAAAACATTCACAATAATGTTGTTGAATAATAATATATATAGTTGTTTAAACAAAATTTATTGTTTAACTCATTGTTTCAGACTTGCACCACATTTATTGTTAAATAAAGCTAGAATTATGAATCATATTTTATTATATTTGAAATATAAGGAAGATTAAGTGACAGAAAAGGAATGAAATGAGAATAATTATAAATGTTTGTTTTATTAAATCTTTTTTCTTTTTAGACTGCGTGGTCACCAGAAAGAAGGCTATGGCTTATCATGGAATCCAAATTTGAATGGGTATTTGCTTAGTGCATCGGATGATCATACTATTTGTTTATGGGATATTAATGCTACACCTAAAGAAAATAGAATAATTGATGCAAAAACTATTTTCACTGGACATACAGCTGTGGTTGAAGTAAGTTACTTATATAGTATTCTGTTTCCTGAATAATTTAAGATTATATAATGGTTTTTATGTTTTATTTTTATAGTGTTATAATTAACTCAGGAGTATATTTACCTTGGTCTGGCTAATAAAATATATTCCTTGGCCCAGCCTAGTACCTTCCTAACACATGCAAAGGTTACATTAGGGATCTTTTGTGATTTACATGCAAGAAACATATGTGCATATGTATGTTTTCCATAACTACATGTTCAATAAATTTTTTCTTTTCTTATAGCTAATTGTTACTTTCGATGGCAGACATGCACCACAGGGAATAACTTCAGTCATATTCCTACTGTATCTTTTCTATTAGCTATAACAATAGTAATTTTTATTTCCTTGTGATCTAAAGTCATGCAGAGTAGTAATTATTGAATAGACTTCTTAGCCTGTCACCAGATACATTTCTTAAATTCACTGCTGTAAGGCAAGATGAACAAGAAAGGATTTAGTGGGAAAGATATCAATATATTTTTCAAATTGAAACAACTATTTACAATCCAAACAAATTCATTATCTCCTTACAATTATAATTACATCCAGCACTCATTTTTAATTAAATACTTTCATCAGTAGGCGACGAAAAGGAAATTGTTTAGCAAGAAATCAGTTTAAATTTGTAATGTAAGTAACATGAATGTCACTTCACTACCTTAAATAACTAAACTTAAACTTGATTATTTAAACCTATTTTTTTTTTTTTCATTCTTCTTTGAAATTTAAAATGCTGTCTTTTCTGTAAATCCTCTCCTCCTGAGCACAAGCTAAAATAAATTGGCAGGCATCATTCTCAGATTCCCATGTAACATACATATATAATTTAATATATGTAATATACAAAATGATCTTCAATACTCTAAATTGAAATCTACTTATCCTGTTAACACCTTCATTATTCACTGTAGCTTAGTGAAGCAGCAAATATTTAAATGAAACTATTAAACATTTATAAGATTGTATTAATTACAAGTTATAGGCAAGTAAACTTCAGCCTTCTCTTTTAAATTTTATTTACTTTACCTTTGTAGCTGGATTGCATATTTCTACCCTTCTTTATACAATGTTGCTTATCCACCCTGTTCACTTCTTTTTTTTTTTTTATTAGAGTGGAAGAATCCTCTTACAGATGCTCATGAAGAGCATGTTGGACTCGCAACGGATTCCACTAGCTATTACTAAGCATATCTGTGTTTTAGCGTACTGACTATACCTTCACCCCATCATCCTTCCCTGGAAATGCAAAAAAGCATTATCTGTCCTTCTGCACTCTGTCAGAAATCACTTGCCAGTTGCTGGCTGATATGTCATTGTCCTTTGGGTCAAACATCCTATCTGCTGTAATGTTAGCAACTAGAGTATTCCTTGATCGCAAATTGTGGAGATTTCAAGAACATGTGGGGAGCAGGTTCCTCCACATGATTACAGTTTGGGCATAGGTCAGAGTATAATTTATGTCTATTTGGTCCCGATATCCATCTGTTTATATCTGAGAAAAGCAGAAAGGTCCAGTGCCCCTTAACAGTTACATTTCACTTGTCACTGCCACTCTCCCACCAGTGCTGACCTGACTCTCCTAGCCTCCAGGGAATCAGTAGTGCTCCAGACACGCTTTCTTAGAGCTGTTAGAAAGTCAACAGGGATTTGCCCTGCCAGGACCTCAGCAGCCTGCTTAGACACCGTCTGATAGGCAGAGAAGATCCTGAGACAGCTACATTTATAAATTGCCACCAAGCCATTACCATATAGAGCAGTAATCTGTCCTCCAGCCAAATAGAGAAGAAATGCAGTGGATACACACTTCAGCATAATGTCCTCTGTGCGCACATTTAACATTACTCCTTTTGGGCATTTGCTTTGAAATCAGGCGTACTAAATTTCCAGCCTCCTCAAAGATTTTCTGGTTGTGAATCCCAAAGTTAAGCCGTATGTTGACCCAGATTCCAAGGTATTTAATTGCTGGCTTAGAGTAGACACAGCACCTCAAGAGTTTCACAGAGCTGAATAAGAACCAGCCCTCTTTTAGTGCCACCAGCTTGCCAAAGTCTTCTGATGTCAACACTAAGCCAGATGATCGGCAAATCCCATAAAGGTGACCCGGTCTGGGTGGAAAACAACACCCTGTCATACATAAGTTCCAAAGAATAGGTCTTGGCACAGAACCCTGGGGATACCCCTGTTGATTCATTGAGTCACACACTGTCACCCATGCTGAACAGAAGGATCCTGTCGGGAAGGTAGGAGGCTATTAGATCTGTAAGGTAGATTGGTATATCTTGAGCCAGTACCACCGGCATGATTTTATGCCAATTAATGGAGTTGAATGAGCTTTTAAAGTCTAATATCACAAGGGTGCAGTAATTAGTCTTACACCCTGCCCTTGTGATCATTATTGCATCTCTAGTGATAGATCGTACATTGGCCTGTGCATCTAGTGTAGATTTACCCTTATGGAAATCAAACTGGTTTCATGACAGCCTGGTAGCAGAGGTCGAATTCCAGGCAACTCAAGCATGTAGATACTAGAGGTGTGGAATAATCAACACAAAATGATATTTAGCCCTGAGCAGGCCACCAAGATGCTGCTGAAGGGTCGCTACAAGGTAAACCTGTGTTTCAATGACTCGCCATCCTATTCATTATGTCTTGTTGCAACAGTATTTTTTGGTGTACTCCTTGATGAAAATTTCAGATTTAAGGAGCACTTTCAAAGTGTTACTAAGAAGGCATGTGATGCCTTCTCCAGCATTTGTAACGTGTTCCATTGCAATTGGGGTCTAAATTTTTAAAGATGAAAACTTTGAGTAAAGATGTGTACAAGGCAATTATGCTTTATGCAGACGCTGGGTACTCTGCCTATCTGAGAACCAGTGTGGTCCCAGATTATTGAGTTGTCATCATCAGCCAACTTCCAGCTATACTCGACAGTTTTTGTTTAACCTCCGGAACCACCTTTAAGGTATATCTTCAGAGGATGAGATGAATGAGTTGTAGCGTGTGTGAAAAATGCCATGCCTGATCAGGATTCGAAACCGGGACCTCCAGATGAAAGGCCGAGACGCTACCACGGAGGCCAGCTACTCGGACAGATTTTTTTTTTTTTTTACCTTCGGAATCACTGTTAGGTTATATCTTCAGAGGATGAGATGAACGAATTGTAGCGTGTGTGAAAAATGCCATGCCTGACTGGAATTTGAACCCGGGACCTCCGGATGAAAAACCGAGACGCTACCACTCGGTTACGGAGGCTGGCAACTCGGACAGATGAGCATGAGATTCGGTGATAAGTATAACTCTCACATCCAGCTCCCAGACATTCTGTAACATTACATCAGCCACCAGCCTACAGTGTCGAGTTAATCTACATAATATTCATGATGTAGCAGAGATAGTGCCCTTCCTGCAGTTAGTTTTGCTTTCAAGGCAGTCCCATTCACAGTTTTGGAACAGTGTGCACTGCCAGTGTAATGTCTGTCCATCCTGCTGTTGGGATAGCTGCTGTCCTGTTCATCAGCATTGGCACAATCGGCACTCCTGTCAAACATAGCCAGCCATTGTGGCACCTCTCAAGACACTTATAGCATCTGGGCATCAACTTGGGGAAATTATCCTGGCAATTCACAAGACTGACTTTAATTCTACCCTTCTGGATAAGTGCTGTGACCAAGCCAGACACCAATATAATAATAACCATTCTCAAGTTGCTGTATCCCTCTTTAATGGTCACGAGTTAAAATCACTTTGGTTAGGCATTAAACATGGCCTCCTGACCAACTCTAATTTCTTCTATTTCCATCTAGAGGTAGTGGATTTTCAGCACCAATAAATTCAATCTAGGTGCAACTGTGATGTCCTTTAGAGCAGCCAAGAGCTTTTCTAAAGCTGCCCACCTCTGCTTTCTCAAATCCTGGTCGCCAAGTTCTTTTCAGACTCCATTTCCATACAAACAAATTCTCAGCTGAATAACCAAACTCAATCACATTGGACTTAACTGCCTGAAAACCTCAGCATATGTTGCCTTACCTTTGACCTCTAGAGTCTCATATATTGACCCCTTAGAAGGCCTGGCTTTCCTCCACAGCATAGGGAGAAATTTTGCTCCTGGTATACAGATGTATTATTCCTGTTTTTATATCCATCATACTCAATCTTATTTACCGAGAGAGCAAGGCTGGATCATATGATTCTACTTGAAGAGCACTGCATTTCAGACTGGAGAATCTCTTGACAGAGCACTCTCCATATCGGCACTCTTACTAGAGCTGATTTAGGTGACATGGATTTTGTTCTCGACAGTGCTCACCTTCGTCTGCATTGCCGATTATTGCAGCTCAAACAGCAGAAAAGATTATGCCTCCAAGATTCATCTAAGCGCTGCAAGTGATGACTTGCCAGCGTATCCAATACCCTGTTGCACAGCTTATTAAGATCAACAACCACCACCATATAGATACCACCCACCATATTGTCTATGTTTGCCATGATATTTTGGGCCAATCCCTATGGAGCAGTGTGATGAGCTTATTGGAAGTAAGTCTGTCAACCAGCCCTCTCTTATTGGCAATCCAATAAAACACTGGGATCAGTTTGGGATCCTGTATCCATCTTTGTAACACAGCAGGACCCATTGGCAACAGTTGTAATCATCTATTTACTGAGCTCATTGACTAGTTAGTACATCTCAGCCTTGGCTGAGACTGAAACGTACTAACTGTGTTGACCAGAGTCACCATATTGCCATTGCTTAATTTGCTTCTATGTTCGACTGACAAAGCACTTGGTTATTTGAGTCGGGCTTTGTTAGCAGTCATGAAACCACACAACTTCTCTGTAGTCAACAGATCTGCCATACTACCTCAGAGTGAGACCAAAGGCAATCTTGCAGTCTTTTAATTGTATTTAAATTCTTCAGCTATTAAAATAAGAAGGAAAATAAAGGATTATAATAAAGAAGAAAATGAGAAAAGAATAATAATAAAGCAAACAGATGGCTAAAGAATGATGAGCAGATAAGCAGATGATGAACAGAAAGATGGCAGATAAAGCAGTTGTTTGTCCACCAGAGATATACCAAAAGTGGATTGGGAATATCCATCAAAGATGTGTTGTTTCTGTTAAAACTAATCTCATAAACTGTGAGGTTAGAATATGTCCATAAAATGGCCAACTAAAGATGTCCACCACTAGGCAGAAAAAATCAACCTTGAAATTGACCAGTTGTAAAGGAATCAGCACAGTGATCAGTCAAAACCTTTTGAATGTCTCAAGACCTTTTGAACAATGCCTTAAAAGTACGACACATGTACAAAATGCATTGTTCTTATATACATTGTAGTTATGTTCATGATATCTTAAGGGAAATGTTCATACAGCATACACTAATGAAAACATGCAAATACACTACTTAATGCAAAACTCTGCAGAGCATACACTACGACTCACTCAAGTCCTCATTTTTTATCTTCTACAAATCTAACTTGTTCACTTAGCTAACATTTGTCTGTTTTCTCACTGGTCACCTTGCAGTATAATGTTGCTGTTAATGGAGCATCTCATGTTAATAGGTATGGTAAATTAGATTAATTTAATTAATTAATTACTCATACTGTTGAAATTAATTAATGTGCTGGTTTTTTATCTGGTTGTAAGTTACTGTATTGAACCTGTAAATCTAAAGAAGGTGAAGGGAAATATGAATGCTTTACTAAGGATCAGTATTTGTAAGTCAGGCTTAAACTTAACTGTACTTTGAATGTATCTCTTACCAGTATGCTAAAAAGTATATTTTCACTTTGGTATTTCTTTATTGTAATGTAAAAGTTGAGATTCTCTAAAATCTCTTTCAGTTGTTTTTATATTTAGATATTAATACAAGGATAACAGCTTGAATTATTTTCCATGAGAATAATTTCTTGAAACATATCTAATTTTTTCAAACATAAAATATATTTTTTAATTTCCTAAACAGTATCAATTTTTCAAGAAAAAAGCAGATTGACACAAGCAAGCAAAAAAGTAAGTATCAAATACAATTTAGGAATTAGAAATAAATTCTGGAAATTATAGATGTAGATTGTAGTGTTTTATAAAAAGGAGAATAAAAAGGAAGACTTTTAAAATGTGTTGTTACATGAGTAGTTGAAAATTAGGTTGGTTGATATAGTTTAAAATAGAGATCATAGGAGAGGAATCAAATTTATAGCATAATTTGTATAGAAAAAATTAATTCGTTTGATATGGACATCTATTAAAATATCTAAGTTTAGTTAAGTTTAAAACATCTAAGTTTAGTTTAGTTTATAGTATAAGTTTAGTGTAGAGGGTTTTGTAGGAGGGAAACAATGATTGGAATACATAAAACAGAGTTGAGGATGTTGTAAATATTTGAGATAAAAGTTGAGCACAGAATAAAAGATAGTAGTGAATAGCATTAAATCACAAATAAACAGATGATTTATTATTATTCGATTAATGCACATTTGGAAATGTATGTTGTGATATTGTATCTAATTGGCAAATCCTTTTTATCAGGACATCTTGTATGATATTAATGCAACTTACAAATACCAAGATTATTTTTTCGTTCCCAAATTAAATAAATGTGTATTTTGTTATATTTATATATTAGTGTAGACAAACTGCATTGAGTTGAAAATCTTTGTCAATAAAACCAACTCATTATCAAGTAGGAGTGATATGGTTTTCCTTAAGTGAGTAGGTTAAATTAAATATATTAGTTATTTATTATTGATTATTTTAGGCTGAATTTTTTCTTTAACTTCAATATCTATTGTTTGATTTTAATTTGAAAACGTTAATTTATATTTTTTGTTAAAACATTTATATTAGAAATAAGACTTTTGAATAATACTTATCGTTATTAGTTAATTAAAAGAAAAGTATTTTACATTATGTTGCTTCATCCTTATTAATGATAACAATTAAAACACAGTAAAACTTTTCTCATTTTTTTAATATCTCTTAGGATGTTGCTTGGCATTTACTTCATGAATCATTGTTTGGATCTGTGGCTGATGACCAGAAGTTGATGATCTGGGATACTCGTTCCAATAACACTAGTAAACCTTCACATACTGTAGATGCGCACACAGCTGAAGTAAACTGCTTATCATTTAACCCATATTCTGAGTTCATATTGGCTACTGGCAGTGCTGACAAGGTAAATACTTTTAATATTTTTTATTATTGAATGAGTTATAGTGTTTTTTTTTTGCATTTTATTAAGCCTCATCTGTACAATAGCACAGCCTGTATTAACTATATTTTTATAAAATTTTGCACAGTTGGTTTCTTTGCCTAATAAGATTACATGGAATCTCTGAGTTAGTTACCCCTATTAGTACCTGCTTTTTTCAGTAACATTTAATTAAAATCTCTTCTCACAAATGAATAATAATTTTAATAGAGGAAGAATTTTAACTTCTAATATAATATTTTTTAAATCATAAAAATTTTACATTTTTATTTTAAAATAAATATATTTTCCAATTACAATCTTAATATCAGTTTTTCTTTCTTTATTTTTTTCCTATCAGGAAAATCCAAAATAATAATATGTTGTGTTTGTCCATAAACACATGAAAAAATGAATATTAACTCATAAAATGTGTATGTAAAATTAACTCATCATATATGAAACATTGATGATAAAATTCTAATTGTTTTCCTTTTGGTTTTATGATTTAAAAAAAAAAAAAAACTTTTTCCTACCTTATTAAAGAAAAATTCATATATCACCACTCTTGAATTTATTTTTTAATTGAGGAGGGCTAGAAAATATAATCTCTTGTGGAGCAAGAAACATGATCTACATGATTTTAATTATTTTTAACACTGAAATTAACATTTAACATTTTTTGAACACTGTTTGAAAAAGAAAAATTCAGTTATTGAATTTGTAATTTAGTTTCTTCATTTTGTAGAAGAGGGTGTTGATATCCTTAGGGGTCAAACGAGTCTGAATATTTTAGATAGCATAATTTTTTTTCTTTTTTCGTAAAAAAAGGGATTTTAAGTATCACATTGTTTCAAGCTTGACCTTCAAAAAGGAAAAAATGTATAATGAATATTTTGTGACATCCCCCCCCTCGCCAACCACAAACCAATGTTAAAACTATTTAGCTGTTTTGATTAGTGGCGTGTATGAACATACATGTATGAAGTGTATAAACATGAGCAAATTACAGGTTCCAACTTGATGAATATGTGCTGTTTATAATTTGGTTTGCTGAGAGAGCATCATATTTCGAACATGCATATATGTTTGAACACAGCAGTATAAAAGAGGCTTAAAGGATTGAAGAACGTCAGTTTAGTTTCAAATACAAAGCATGTGCCTGGTGCCTTTATTTGATTATTTAAAAGCATAATTTCATTGAAAATAATAATGGTATTTTCAGTGTTTGTAGTGTATGGTCAAATAGTGTAACTGGGTTTCTTTTTTTTAAATTCAATTGAATTCTTATGGAAAATAGATAAATTTGTGAAAAAATAAAGTGAGCTGTCTACATCCAGTAAATTGATTGGTAAAAAGACAAGATTGTACAATGAAAGATATTTAAAGATCAGTCTTCTTTTTATTGGAAATAGTAATGACATAAATGAAGTAAATCATACCAATTGAGTACTAAATCTGTTATTTGTAATTTTTAGAGTAAATGTAGTTACTTTCTTCTTTTAAATCACTTCAATACTCCTTTTATTTCTACTGCTAGAAGTATATGATTGCTATAAATATCAGCTTCAGGCACCTATGCAGTTCTTGTTATTTCTGGATTGTTTATAGGTATAGTAAATATGACATGTGTTTTTATTTCATGAAATAACTTTTTTGAAGACTTTCTTCATGTATGGATCTTCTTTCTTAGGTTTTAAACAAGTATTTTTTTATGAGAATTTAATTTCCTTGTAAAACTCAACTAGCTTGTCTCCTTTTATTTTGAATGCCCAGTCTGTATTTTCCCCCACTTCTTACACTTCCCATTCTTCCCCAACCTAACACATTCCAATCATCCATTATCCTATTACAATCTCTACTTTCCCCTTCACATTAATCACTTCAGCCGTATCATCTGTGTATTGACTATTGGCATGTACATTTGTATTGTAAGTAAATTCTTTGGTCTTATTCCTACTACGGCAGCAGATGTCCTGTCATTGACAAAAAGTCATTAATTTTTTTTTTTTTTTAGGAAAACATATTTCTATTTCTGTTTTTTTTTTAACAGTGAATCCTGTCCCAATTCTTTTTTATTTTCTGAGTAGTGCATTGCTGAACTGTAATACTGCTATTAAACTCATGTTTCTTCCGATCCACTTCACTGCAATTATAGATGAGTGTTTATACACTCATCATCACTTATATTAAATTTTCTTACTTCATGCTTGTAAGACTATCTTTTGTTGCTACAACTTTTAAGTTGCTTTCTCTTTCTCTGTTGATCTAAATTGAAGCTAATTTACTTTTTGAACACTTAACAGATGAACTTGTGCTGTGCTGTGATGTGATGCTTAAAGTTTGAGAATAATTAGTTTAGTTATGAGTTCTGTTGCTTTTATGTACGTTAGCTGTTGCTCCAAAGCCACTCCAAAACTGAATAGACATTTCAGTGAACTAATTCTTAGTCCAGCTATTAGACTTCAACGTATCCAACTTGAGAAAGCTTATCAGTGTTTAAGCAACCACTAGCATAATATGCAAGCCCCATCGCTAGCATTTCATTTTGTTCTCTTAAGAGAAAAACCAGTAATAAGTTAATAATTTCCAACACTATTTCACAGTCAGAAATGCATCGATCTAAATTTCAATAAAATTGATCTAGTAGTTATGGAGATTTTCAAGCCACAAAATTTTATTTGTAAGTTTATCTCTCTCTCTCTCTCTTTCTTTCTCTCTCTCTCTCTCTCTCTCTATATATATATATATATATATATATATATATATATATATTTTTTATAATATATATATATATATTTTTTTTT